>JAYEVK010000139.1:0-88201 GCA_036346275.1 Otatea glauca | reverse complement strand
TTCCTTGAAGTTTTCTCCCTTCTTGTTCCGATATGCACCGTCGTAATACTCTGAGGAACTCTTGCGATAGAGTTCTTCCTTGATCACCACATAGCTCTTGCTTCGGCGGATTACTCGTTCGGCTTGTGCTCGGTCTTCGGGTAACTCATCCTTCGTCAAATAGTCCAGATACGGGGCTGTCCAATCAGGAGTAATGACTAGGACTTCTGCTTCTGCGCTCTTCTCGGTACGGTGTGTCCGCCTTGATCGAGTGCTAATCGTGGGCTTCTTGAATTTCTTGATGAATACTCCCATGAGGCCTTTGTGGTCGGCAGGATCCCATCTTCGCTAGCTCGTCGGCCGCTTCATTGTCTCGGCGGAGAACGTGAACAAGCTCCAGATCGTCAAAGTTACCTTCTAGCTTGTGTACCTCTTGGCAATAGGCTGCCCTGTTGTCTTCAATACAGGACCATTCTTTTTCCACTTGATTGACCACAAGCATTGAGTCCCCGCGAACCGCTAGGCGCCGAATTCCGAGTGATATGGCGATACGGAGCCCATGGATGAGCGCCTCGTACTCGGCGACGTTGTTTGATGCGGGAAAGAGAATTTGGAGAACGTACCTTAACCGTTCTCCGCTCGGTGATATGAGGACTATACCAACCCCCGCGCTGCTGAGCATGAGGGAGCCATCGAAGTACATGGTCCAATATTCGAGTTCCTTGTCGACCGCCGGGCTTTGAAGTTACATCCCACTCGGCGGTGAAGTCGGCGGCGCTTGAGACTTGATGGTCGTGTGCGAGGCTGAACAAGATATCAAAGGCTCAAGCTCATTGCCCACTTTGCAATTCTCCGGTGGCCTCCTGATTGTGGAGAATATCTCCAATTGGGAAGGAGGTGACCACCGAAATCGTATGTTCATGAAAATAGTGCTTGAGTTTGCGGGATGTGAGAAGTACGGCATATAGCAATTTTTGAACTTGCGGATACCGCACCTTAGACTCACTTAAGACCTCGGCGGCCAAGTAGGCGGTCTTTGGACCTTACGCACATGACCACTCCTCCCTTTCTCTGACGACGCGCTACCGACTACATAGTCGTTCTGCGATGTATAGCAAGAGAGTTCCTCGGCATTGGTGCAACCAAGATCGGAGGCGTCGTTAAGAAAGTCTCCAAATCTTCAAACGCCCGCTGTGCCTCTAGAGTCCATTGGAATTTGTCCTGCTTTTTGAGGAGTTTAAAGAATGGCATACCTCGCATACCCAACCAAGAAATAAACCTGCTAAGTGCGGCCATGCACCCTGTGAGCTTCTGGACGTCCTTTTGGCAAGTTGGCGGTTCCATACTCGATATGGCCTGATCTTCTTCTCAGGTTGGCCTCGATGCCTCGTTGAGATCGATAAACCCGCGGTTTTCGAAGAAACTCAGAAAACACACTTCTCGGGATTAAGCTTCATGTTGAAGGCCCTTAGACTCTCGAATGTCTCGGTTAGGTCGGTGATGAGGTCCTTCCTTTCCGAGTCTTCACCACGGCGTCGTCCACGTCACGCTTCCACATTTAAATCCGAAGTTGGGCGTGAAAGCACCGGCCCATGTCATGCGTTGATCGTCGCTCCAGCGTTTTTCAACGAATGCCATGGTGGTATAGCAAAAGGCCCGAAGGGCGTGATGAAGCGAAGTCTTGATATGATCTTCGCATTTAGGCGAATCGGTGGTACCACGAGTAGGCATCAAGGAAACTCGAGGATCTCGCACCGGCGATTGAATCAACTACTTGATCAATCCGAGGTAACGAAGGATCCTTGGACGAGCTTTGTTGAGATCGGTATAGTCAACGCACATGCGCCAAGTTTTATTCTTTTTTTGAACTAGTACAGGGTTTGCCAGTCAATCTGGATGATACACTTCTTTTATAAAGCCTACGGCTAAAAGCTTGGTGATTTCTGTTTGATGGCGTTTGATGATCTGGAAGCGAACCGCGAAGCCTTTGCTTGATTGGCCGCACTTTTATTGGCGTCTGAGAATGCTCGATCACCTCCCTGGGGACACCCGGCATGTCGGATGGTTTCCTCGCGAAGATGTCCTTGTTAGCTTGGAGGAAGGTGACGAGCTCGTCTTCCTATTTGTCCTCGAGCCCTGTCCCGACCGAAGTTGTCTTAGTCGAATCGGACGGGTCAAGAATGTTTCTCTTGGTTCCTTCGCCAGGTTTCATTCCTGATGTGGCCTGCTTTTTGGACGGGATATCTCCCTCTTTCTGCATCGTGTCCGCTTCTGCATGGATCTCATTTCTCTCATCGGCTCCTTCCCTCAGCTCAACGAGTTCATGGTTCTCTCGGTCGCACTCCAGGGACCACTTGACGTCGCTGCGAACCGTGATGACGCTTCTTGGTCCTAGCATTTTCATCAGCAAGTAGGTGTAGTGCGGAATGGCCATGAATCGAGCTAGTCCGGGTCTTCCCAAGATAGCGTGATACGCCGTCTCGAAATCTGCCACCTCAAAATTTATGTACTCGGTCCGATAGTTGTCCTTGGTGTCGAAGGTGATGGGCAAGGAAATCTGTCCGAGTGGGAGCGACTATGCTCCAGAAATCACACTATGGAACGGCTGAGTGCTCGGCCTTAGTTCAGAGAGGGGAATGTTCATGTCGTTGAAAGTTTTGGAGAACAAGACGTTGAGTCCACTCCCTCCATCGATCAGGACCTTCTTGAGCTTCACGCTGCGGATAACAAGGTCGAGCACTAGAGGGAAGTTAACTGGATGTAGAACCCGGTTGGGGTGATCCGTTCGGTCGAAGGTGATTGGTACCTCGGACCACTACAGATATTGGGGGCTGCTTGTTCCACCGCGTTGATCTCCTGAGCAGTAAGCTTTTGCTTCCACTTGGACTCGTATCCGGTGGAGCCCCCGTATATATAGTTCAACTCGTGCTCGGGCTCTTGAAAATCGTCTTCATCTGGAAGGTCTTTCTTCTTTGCCGCCTCGTCCTTCGCTGGAGCCGGCTGCTTGTTGCTCTCCCGCGCAAAACACTTCAAGGTGAAGCAGTCCTTGGCGGCGTGCTTTCCTTTAGGATGGAAAGGACAGATTGCTTCCATGATGATGCTATAATCAGGTCCTTCCCTCCGCATGGCTCGGGGCCGGACGTGCTCGACCACTGCGACTAATTCTTCGCCCTTTTTTCTTCTTGTCTTTGTGCTTGGAGGACTCGGGCTTGTCGCCCTTGTTCTTCTGATGTGGGAGATCTTCCTGGCACTCGGCCAGGGCGTCTAAGGCCATGGCGTAGCGGTCGGCCAGTGCGAACATCTCCTCCACGGAGGTTGGGGGTTTCCTGGATATTTTCTTAATTAGATCAGGATCACTTACACCTTTTTGGAAGGTTGCCACCACCACGGCTTCAGATACGTCCCTGATGGTGTTCTTCTTCTGCATGAAGCGCCGGATGAAATCCCTCAGCGTCTTGTCCTTCTTCTGGTGCAACTGGTACAGGTCCCACGGAGTGCCAGGCCTCTCGTAGGTTCCCTGGAAGTTAGCAATGAATTGATTGCAGAAATTGCTCCAGGAGTCCACCGAGTTTGCAGGGAGGCCCGTGAGCCATGCTTGAGTCGAGGCGGTAAGGTTGACTGGCAGGTTATTTGCCATCACATTCTGGTTACCTCCGGCCGCTTTGACCGCTAGGGCGTATACCTACAGCCAAGCTTCCGGATCTCGCTCACCGTCAAACTTGACAATGCTTTTAGGGTTGAAACCTTCAGGCCACACCACTCAGCGCAGACGAGGAGTGAATGCTCGAATCCCGTCGATGGATCTTTCTTCATGATGAAGGGGAGAGTGGCGCGGCAATTGTCGTCACTACGTCGGGGTGGAGTTTCGCTCGACGAGTCCATGACTCGGCCCTTGTCGTCGTTTCGGCCCCGGCGATGACGGTCTCTATGGTCGTCCCTGTCATCGTATCTTCGATCGCTTCACCGATCATAGCCGGTGCCAAAACGCTCGAAGTCGTTGCAGCGCCCGCGTCGTTCTTCCTAGTCCCGCTCTTGTCGTCTGGCGGTGATATCTTGGCGAAGGTCGCGGTTGAGGATGCGATGTGCGTCTCTGACTGGTGGCGTGAGGCGCCGACTGTCGGTACTCCGACTGGTTGCCGTCCGATTGCTAGCGACACACGTGGCCACGTGGGAGCGGGAACGTGCTTCCCCATCCGGCCCTTCTTGATTGTGTTGAATTGCCGCCGCAATCATTGGATCCAGCGTATCGAGTAGCGTCTTGGACGCGACGATGTTCTGCTGAGGCTTATGGAAGACAACTTGGTCTCCCAACCTGGATTAAAGGATGTCCTCTTGGACATGGCGGCCGCGAGACCGAAGCGGCTGTGCCTCCTTCCCTCTACGGGGCGGTCGATCTTCCTCCGTAGCTTCCTGATCATCTTGCTTTGGCGTTGGAGGTGGTCTTACGTTCTTCTATGGCAAAGATGCGCGAAGATCATAGTAACTCCTGCAAAGCCGATTGGTTTGCGGTGAAGCGAGTGGCGTATCGAGATAGATCGGCCTGAGTTTTACCAGATTGTATCTGGTTCAAGCCTAGGTAGACCAGTTCTCCGTGCTTATCCATGACGAAGTCCATGCTCTGAAGCTTGGTCGGAGATGAAAGTGACGGTGATCCGCCGATTGTTGCCATCAGTGCATTGGAAAAGATGTTAGCGCTTCCCTACAGCGCGCCTAGCCGCCGACTTTTGTAGTCGGCAATGAAATTATAGAGCGGCGCTAGATCTCAAACTCGATGGTCACACAAGGCGAGGATTATCTGATTCGAGCTCGCGGAGGAGATAATACCCTAGTCTGTCTTGTTGGGATTATATTCTTTGTGTATATGGGTCGATCCCTGTTGTTGCCCGCCCTTCCCCTTATATAGTGGGGGTGGCGTGACTTATAGAGTCCTGATCGGTTAAGATATTTCGATCGGTTACAAGATTCTAGTCGGCTACAGAATAGAGCTTACATCTTTACTTTCGTTATAAACGACTCGGATTATAACAATATCTTTTACATCCAAATATATGCTCAACTATCTATGGGATGTACCCCAGGCGCTGCAACAGCGAGGGCACAGTGCGGGGGATATCATCCTGGGCCTTCCTCTTGGGCTTATCCCCCGGACGTCTCTGGGCCGATCGTGAGGGTATCTAGATCCTTATATTCCACACTTGTTGAGGAGGAGTTTGGGAATCTGTTCATGCATTGCATATAGACTGCATTTTCTGCTTTTATGAGCTTTGTCTATTATGCAAATGATTTACTCATCATGCTATACACCAGCTACATCATATGAACAAAAATGCTATCTTAGATATGTCCAAGTTAATTTATCTTGCTAAGCTTGCTAAAAATTGAAAGTAAGCTTTAAACGAAAAACTTGATGAAACCTGTTGCTTTTACTTGCTAAGTTTCTTCTCTAGGTGTATTTGCCATGATTTGTGAAATTTTGGATTTCTCTAGAGTCCCTATAGCAACTTGGGTAAATCTTGCTTGATCCATACTTGAGTCCTTCACTTGCTCATAAATCAATGTGGTAAAATGAACATTAACCAAGATTAACTCTATTTATGCGTGTTAGACTCAACACCTTGCATTCACAAGACAGCCTCCCATTGCACTTGGGATGAACATGGAATGCATCGTGTATGACCGAGACCATCCTCTTAAGAGTTTCTTCTTGAGATGGTCGAATATGGCTTGAGTCAATTGCTTTAAAAATTTCAATGCAAATAAAAAAAACATAAGTGGGTAAAGAATGCAAATAATGTCAAACATTTGCACCCCGCTATGTCTTTTGTGATCTTAAAGAAAAAATTTGCATTAAATGAAAAATGAGCTTGAAGGACCTTGTATGCACTTCTAGATTCCCCAAAGTGTTGAGTAGGTTGAACTCTAGGTTTTCCATTTGATCCTTTGAGTGGCTTTGCATCTAGTTTTGAAACTAATGCTAAGTGTTGCACTTGTCAAATCTTGCTAAAAATGACATATTCAAAACTAAGCTTGCTAGCAAAACTTGTTATTTGCACTTGGACATGTCTTAGTTTACTCTAATATGAATTTGACTAGCTTGGTGTCATATCTTGTCATTGTGGTCACTTGGATAATTTTCAATGCTCTTTTAGGATGCATTTCATGCATACATGGTTAAAGGGGGAGAAAATGCCTTCTTGATGCCTATATTGCCCAAAGGGGGAGAAATTGTAGAGAAAGGCATCATTAAAAGGGGAAAATGTGAATGCATGTTGGTTCTTATGATCTTGGTAAAAAACTTGCTAATTCTTAGGAAGATTACAAGTATATTTGAGCTTTTCTTGGAATTTTTAGAACTTTTGTGGAAAACTTGTTCTTTCTATTGGCTTGCTCTAAAATCTTCTTGCCAACTTGATCATGAGTCTCGCCGTGAATTAGAGGAATCTCGTAAGAGGAAAATGATGCAGCATGGAGCCCCTTAGAATCACCAACAGAGTCAGAACCAATGCTCAACAGCCTGCTCGTTTCACTCCTCCGACTGCATTCAAGACCCCTGCACCAGCACCTTGCCCAGCTCCTTCACGCAATCGCAACTCCAACACCAACATCAATCCGCCCCAGAGGAATAGCAATCTAGCTGCAGGAGTCACTTATTACAACTGCCATGAATTGGGGCATTATGCCAACAATTGCCCAAGGAAGCAAGCTTTGACACCAGTCCGTTTCAACTAGGGAGCTACACCAGCCAAGACCCCCGCACGGGGCGGGATGTGGGCGCCCGGACTCTAACCAAGCCACGGGACTCATTGCTGTGGAAGAGGCCGCGTGAATCATGTCACCACTGAGGATGCCCAGTCTGCACCAAACGTCATACTAGGTAAGCTCCTAGTCAACTCAACATCTGCCATGGTTTTGTTTGATTCTGGAGCTACGCATTCATTTGTTTCTCAGAGTTTTACTGTAAATCATCAATTAAAGACAAAGCCTCTTAAAACTGTTTTATTAGTGCAATCACCTGGTTCTGATTTGAGTACGAACCAAGGCCTTGAAGTTAAGATATTAATTGGAGGGGTAGAATTTCTAGCCAACCTTATTATCCTAGACACCAAGTCCCTAGATGTGATCCTAGGAATGGATTGGCTCTCCAAGAACCAAGTAGTTTTGGATTGTGGGAATAGAGAGATCACCTTAACCAGTCTAGACAGAGCTAAGTTAAAATCTCAAGCCGCTACAGATCAGTCTGAAGGGACAAAGTTTGCAGTGCCAAAGGAATAAGTTTGGAAGATGTGCCTATCGCCAGCGAATTTCCTGATGTGTTTCCAGATGAGTTGCCTGGGATGCCACCAGACCGAGATATAGAATTTCTGATCGAGTTACACTACTATAGAATGGTACATCACTATCGCTTCATATGTGTCGGTTCTTAAGTTTTTAGGAAGAAACGATTGTGATAGATGACTTAGGAGAGGCATTAATCATAATCACTATCGGTTCTTAGGTTAGAAGTGATAGTGATGTAGCACTGGGAACATTACAATCGGTTCTTACGCGAGAAGTGATAGTGATATGCATTATCATCACTATCGGTTTTCATATAAGCGATAGTGATGAGCTGCGTACACATCACTATCGGTTCTTATTTAAGAAGCGATAGTGATGATAATGGACATCACTATCGCTTCTCACAAAAGAACCGATAGTGATGAGACTCATCACTATCGGTTCTTTTGTGAGAAGCGATAGTGATGTCCATTATCATCACTATCGCTTCTTAAATAAGAACCGATAGTGATGTGTACGTGCTCATCACTATCGCTTCTTATATGAAAACCGATAGTGATGACTATTATAATCACTGTCGCTTGTCTTGTAAGAACCGACTGTGATGTTCATGATCACATCACTATCGCTTTTTATATGAGAACCGATAGTGATGTACCTCGTTAGGTTATTTATACCACTCGAGTGAACTCTTCTCTGTTATTGTTCGAGAGGAGGTTCCTCCGCCACCGTAAAAAATAGCTCATATTACGTGTTTGGAAGCAATACTTGGGTGAGAAAATTTGAAATCCTCAAGGGTGGGTGTTAAGAGGGTAAATTTGAAGCCCTAACTTGAGGAGATTTCCCCTCATTTTGCATAATTTGTGGTTTTCTTCAAAATGTGAGCATTCCTTCAAACCCCTTTAATTTTGTACTATGTAATTTTGATATGTCATGAAGAAAGTTTAGATTGCACTAGTATTGTGTATATCCTATCGATTTCACACCCTTTATTTCACAAGCATGTACACATGTATTTAATTATCTTAATTTGTAGTGCTTTGATGTTAATATGGAATTATTATTCTTGTCACTTGATGAATGCTAGAGTTTAGGGTGCGGAACCTCGTCTCCCGTTCGAGGATGCTTGTTTATAAATATACCAATGAAATGGTATATTTATAAGCGGCGATCTCAGTATCCACGTTCTTTGGACGATTCGAGGATATGTGCTTGGGCAAGTTCTGAAGTGTGTTGTACAAGCTGCGAGTAGAGATTTGGTAGCGTCTCCTGGTATTCTCCGGATACACACCCTCTTGACCTGTTGTCGAGGCGTGTATATGGAGAATAGCGAGATGTCTTCTTAAATTTTCTCTCTGAGTTGTACAACAACAAGGAACTTGTCGGAACCACATATTCTCGAATGGGATTAGGACCAAACCTATTTAGAGATTAGGAGTCATCGTTGGTACCCTTGTATTGTTTCGTTGTAGTCAAAAGATCATGAGGCTCTTGCACTATATAATTAGATTGTTTGATATCATTGTTCATGTTAAAATGTATGTCTCTTATCTAGGAAATTGGAAGCTCTAAACCGGGGAAGAATCTAGGTATCGATCGGAGTACATATTTCATATATGTTGCAGAAATTGTCATCTATTTTGCAAAGGTAATATTAATCAAATGATGTCTCAATATTTCAAATAACTAGCTTCTTTGTCGCTCCGGTTTGTGCATAATTTATTGGGCGAAGTTTAATTGCGGATGAACCGTAAGGAATGGATGTATGCAAAAGTCGTGTGAGTCTTTGAATTTGGAGGGTGTTAAGGAGTTCAAAAAATTGCGAAGAGGACATGGTGAGGAGGGTGTAAACTTCATATATTGTCCTTGCATTGATTGCACCAATCGAGAAGATTCAACCTTCGGCTCAAATTGAGGACCACGATTCGGCGTGGCCGTGAGGAATTACGTGTTGGATCCATCACGGGAGGCAGTAGTACCACTGGGTATGCAATGAAGACACGGTGGAACCGGATGATGAGTTGCAATTTGATATGTTTGAGGCGGAGAATTTGGAGCAAATGTTGCGGGATGTGGAGGTAATTACACGAAAGAGAGTTTGGAAAGTTTAAAAGCGATGGAAGGCGATGCGAAACCACTTGTTCACGAGTTGCAAGCGAATACACTAAGTTAGGTTCGGTCCTTGCATTGTTCGAATCAAGGCAAAACACCGTTGGACGGATACAAGTTTTAATGCACTTCTAGTTCTTCTATCGGACACCTTGGGAGGGAAACGAGTTGCCAACAAGCATTTATGAAGCGAAGAAGCTACTATGTCCCATGGGAATGGAAATAGAAAGGATACATGCATGTCCAAATGATTGCATCTTGTCTGTAACGCACATCGGGAGCTGCACATTTGTCCAGTTTGCGGTGTGCCTCGGTACAAACAAAAGGAGAAGCGTAACGACAAGAAGCGTAAGAGCCGGGGCAACGAGGGTGAAGAGGTCACTAAAGGTGCACCGGCCAAGGTATTGTGGTACTTGCCCATCATTCCGCGTCTAGAAAGGTTGTTTGCAAATCCTAGAAAGCAAAATTGTTGCGTTGGCATTATGAGTCTCGAAAGGAAGATGGCAAGTGAGACACCTGCACGATTCGGCTCAATGGAGAAACATCGATTGGAAACATGAGGAGTTTGGTGCGAAATGAGGAACATAAGATTTGGATTGAGTACCGATGGAATGAATCCGTTTGGTAACATGGCGATTGTCACAAAGACGTGGCGATTCATTGTGTATCTACAACCTCCCTCCTTGGTTGTGCATGAAGCGGAAGTATATCATGATGTCGTTGCTAATCTCGGGACCCAAACAGCCGGGAAATGATATTGATGTGTACCTCGCTCCATTGATCGAGGATTTGGTAAAATTGTGGAATGACGGGGTCATTGTGTGGGATGCGTACAGAAGAGAGCATTTCACCCTACGGGCTATGGTATTTTGCACCATAAATGATTTCCCGGCTCTTGGTAATTTGGCGGACTCTGATCGAAAGGAGCAAAAGCGTGTCCTATTTGTGAAGAGGAGACCGAGAGCCTATGGTCGCAAATTCCAAGAAAGCGTATATGGGTCACCGTGGGTTTCTACCTCGAAGTCATCGATACCGTAAGATGGATGACAAATTTGATGGGAAGAGGAAGTCCGTTCGAAGACCGCAACCTATGAGTGGAAGGCAAGTATATTCACGTGTAGAGGATATCGATGTTCGATGCGGAAAGAGTCGTAAATCTGTTCGTTCTAGGACCATTTGGAAGAAGAGGTCAATATTTTGGGACTTACCGTCTTGGAAGGAGTTAGATGTTCGGCATTGTATTGATGTCATGCGTTGAGAAGAATGTCTGCGACAATTTGGTTGGTATCTGCTGAACATACCGGAAAGACAAAGGATGGTGTGAATGCTCGTCGCGACATGGCCTACATGGGAATCAGGCCCAGGCTTGCAGTGATAGAGGAGGATGGAAAAGGTCCGTATATCCCCTCTGCATGCTACACCCTATCCAAGAAGGAGAAAGAGGACCTTTGCAAATGTCTCCATGGTATTAAAGTTCCATCGGCTACTCCGAACATTAAGAAGCTTGTGTCCTTGGATGATTTGAAGTTGTTGGGCATGAAGTCCCACGATTGCCATGTCTTGATGACCCAAATGCTCCTGGTTGCAATAAGAAATATTACGCGGAGGATGTCGGGTTTGCAATCACGAAGTGTGTTACTTCTTCAATGCGATCTCCGCAAAGTTATTGACCCGACGTGCTAGACAACTTGCAGAGTGAGGTGGTGCAGACTCTATGTCGACTTGAGATGCATTTCCCACCGTCGTTCTTGATGTCATGGTCCACCTTGTTGTTCACCTCGTTAGAGAGATTAAGATATGTGGACCGGCATTCCTCGTTATATGTACCCGTTCGAGAGGTACATGGGTATATTAAAATCCTACGTGAGGAATCGGTCAAGCTTTGAGGGTAGTATTGTGGAAGGTTATGGTGCTCAAGAGGTTATTGAGTTCTGCGTGGACTATCTCGGGAAAAGACAAGCAATCGGTGTTCCTCTATCCCGCCATGAGGGCGACTTCTTTGGCAAAGGAACCGTTGGATCGAAACTAACGAGGCCACGGTTTGATATGTATTACAAAGCGCATCGGCGATCTTGCGCAGAGCGCGAAGTTGCGAGTACATCGAGCGGCACAAGTCGATATTACGGAAGAGAATCCACAAATGGATGAGCTTTCCATCATGCGAGAACACAGCGATAGATTTCTCACATGGTTCAAACAAAGGCGGAGGTCTCTGTTAGTGAGACTATCAAATGGTTGGTGACGGACCTAGATTTAATGTCTGAGACATGGCGAAGTGCGATATTAATGGGTGCACCTTTTACTGAAAGTTAGGATCTGAAGAGTCTTGTTCAAAGCGATGGTGTAAGCATAGATGCTTTTTCCGATGAACATCACTCGAAAGGAGGATCCTCAATGGCAATGAACTCTTACTTCGGGGTGATCGAAGAAATTTGGGAGCTCGATTACGGAATATACCAAATCCCATTGTTCCGATGTAAGTGGGTGGGACTCCTACATGGAGTGAAGGTCGACAAGAGAGGTTTTACTCTTGTGGATCTAAACAGACTCGCCTATAAAGATGACCCATTCGTACTTGCGAAGCAAGCAAATCAGGTCTTCTATGTGCGTGATCCGGCCAATCCGAGGTTGCACGTCGTCCTTCATGGCAAGCGGCGGATCGTTGGAGTCGAAAATGTCATAGATGAAGAAGAATACGACCAATTTGATGAAATTTCTCCGTTTGCGGATGGGGCCTGTCTTAGTGGCGACGATGACACACATGGAAGAAATTACATGCGTGTAGATCATCAGGAAGGGTTGTATTGCAAATAAAAGGAGTACATCATTGTATCAGTTGCTATGTGTTTGAAATGTTTGTATTGTACATAACTGTAGTTTCGTGTTTGCAAAGGTTACGTGTACGTATGAAACTTTTGCAAAAAAATTTCAATGGATTGTGGTATGTATCATCTACTTGAAGCAAGAAAAAGAAGCTCTACATCAAATCCTTTCTCGCAATTTTCAAAATACTTGGACTTCATTTCAGAAAGATTTGACTTTGAGACTCTTTGAACAAAAATCATGCCTACAAAGTGACTTTGGCCTTCTTTTTTCAATGCTGACTCTTTTTGCCAGAATACTTTTTGGAAAAGATTTGTAGTATCACAAAGTCTGTTCCTGCAAAATTTCAAAAAATTCCAACTATGTTTGCAAAAGTCATGGCCTTTTCACTCTTTGATCAGATATTTCTACAAGTTCATAATTCATGGTTTCTCTGGAAAACAAATAGTGCATTGAACAACATTTGTGTCGGTTATATTAGAATACCGATAGAGATATAAACGTTTATTTGTATCGTTTTTGTGAACAAAACCGATAGAGATATGCATGTTTCTTTTTTATGTCGGTTTTATTCTAAAAACCGATAGAGATATAGAATTATTTGTGTCGGTTTTATTCTAAAAACCGATAGATATGTACCAGGTTTTTTGTGTCGGTTTTCCGAAAAAACCAATAGAGATATAGCAGGTTTTTTTGTGTCGGTTTTCTGAAAAAACCGATACAGATATGCATTTTTTCTTTGTGTCGGTTTTCTGAAACAAAACCGATAGTGATGATTATTCTGAGAAAACTAGAGTGATCTTTTGTTTGTTGTGTCGGTTTTCTGAGAAAAACCGATAGAGATACTATTTGTGTCGGTTTTCTGAATAAAACCGATTGAGATGGGCCTTTTCTATTAGTGTCGGTTTTGTGAAAAAACCCGGTACAGATGTACCTTTTTTTTATTTGTGTCGGTTTTCGAAACAAAATCGATAGTGATGATTATTACGAGAAACCGTAGTGATCTTTTGTTTTTGTGTCGGTTTTACGAAAAAGCGGATAGAGATGTCCTTTTATATTTGTGTCGGTTTTACGAAAAACCGATACAGATGTGCATGTTTTATTTGTGTCGATTTTACGAAACAAAACCGATAGTGATGATTATTACGGTGATCTTTTCTTTTTGTGTCGGTTTTGTGAAAAAACCCGATAGAGATGTTCGGTGTTTTTGTGTTGGTTTTACGAAAAAACCGATAGAGATGTGCATTTTTTATTTGTGTCGGTTTTTGAAACAAAACGATAGTGATGATTATTACGAGAAAACCAGAGTGATCTTTTGTTTGTTGTGTCGGTTTTACAAAAAACCGATAGAGAAACTATTTGTGTCGGTTTACAATAAAACCGATTGAGATGGGCCTTTTCTATTAGTGTCGGTTTTACGAAAAACCGGTATAGATGTACCTTTTATATTTGTGTCGGTTTTACGAAAAAACCGATCTGATGTGAATCTCTTTATTTGTGTCGGTTTTACGAAACAAAACCGATAGTGATGATTATTCCGTAATAATCTTTTGTTTTTGTGTCGGTTTTATAAAAACCGATAGAGATATTACTTTTTATTTGTGTCGGTTTTACAAGAAAATCGATAGAGAAATGAGGACCACGTGATTCATTAGGGCTGCACTTCAACATTTGGCAAAAAAGTTATAACTCTGGCGCGCTCCAGCTTGTTCTCGCGCCCGCTTTCCCATCCCCACGCCGCCGCGCCTTGCCCCCCGCCGCTCCCCCCACCCCGCCCCACACCCCGCGCCTCCGCCCCGCCGCCTCCTCCCCACCCCGCCCCCACGCCCACGCCTTGCCCCCCGCCTCTCTCCCCCCCCCGCCCCCCCCCGCGCCCTCCCCCCGCGCTCCTCCCCACCCCTCCCCCCGCCCCGCGCCCCAGCGCCCTCCGCCGCGCCGCTCCTCCCCACCCCCCACGCCCCCAATGCCCTTGCCCCCGCCCGCCCAGCCCGCGCCCGGCCCCCTCCGCCCAGCGCGCCCCTCCGCCCACCCGCCGCCCGACTCCACCCTCCGCCCCGACGCCACCTCTCCGGCCCGACGCCACCCGCCGCCCACGCCGCCACGGCGCCAGATTTTGTTTACGCAATGACGCCGCCTTTCTTCGATTTGGCCTTTGTTCGGTGAAGATAGCTTTCTCTTTGTTGATTTGATCCCAGTTTTTGCTTCGTGATGGTAATGTTGTGCTAGCATTTGGAGTCGATCACGAATTTTGAAAATTGTCGTTGGTTGTCTAAATCGGTGGATAAATCAATTGCCTTTGAATACAATTTAAATAAATTAAGGCACCATTAGAATGCATCTATTATGACAAGATAGCATCTTTGTTTATGTACCGAGCGGACACTTGACAAGAAAGCCACCGCTTTGACCATTCCTTGAGAGTACACAACGAGAATCACCAAAGATTTCCAACAATGATCCGTTGCCTCTAATGAGAGCCACACATGCGGTACATCCTTCATCTATTGGCCCATGATATGATGGTCTCTGGAAACAAAATCAAGCTTAAGTAAATAATAGATTTTGAGAATCTTACATTTTCTACATACAAATAATTGAGATATTACCTTCACACAAAAACAAGCGAGGATAGAAGCCTTGTCGGGTTGTTCGTTATAGTCCTTACCACTACACTCGATTAATTCCTCTAGTACTGCTTTGTTCTCTCAAAGACAACTCATCCATTCTGCAACAATTAAGTGGGAACATCAATTATATATTTCATATTTGGATGTGCAACAGTGTAACTATGGACAAAAATATAGAGTGCATCAATTAATTAGCGAGAAAATAACTCGAAAAATGCTCTTCCCATTGCATTAGGCGATTACTACTAAACTACGGATCATTGAGAACTTCAAGATGAAAGTGTGCCGCACAATATTGTGCTACAAAGAGTCTGAAAAAAGAAAATAAATAATTCGGATGGTCATCATACACAACTATTGTAGTAAATGTTACCTATTACAAAAAAAGGATGGATCAATGAATTCTTTTATCGTTCTCTAAATCGTTGCTTATTTTATTTTTCATCAATTAGGAAGCCACAAGGCCCTTTGGTGTGCTTCTTTTATTGGAACCGCAAGGAAAGACCCATCTACGACTTTTAGGTACAGGATTTTCTCCTTTATTCGAATGCTACCCTTTTGTGCATAGTTTTAAATCTTGAACAAGTAAATGAACCATTGTCGCTTCTGTTCACATTAGGGTTATCTATGTTGATGCTTCCATGTAAACACAACAACTTGGCGATTACAAGATTTATATATAGATTTATCTATTTATCACATAGAAATCTCCTCATCCTGTTTCCATTATATATTCAATTGAAGGGTTGCCCTCTATATTCAATTATTCATGATATACATGTTCCTTCATCCTGTTTCCATGTATGTTACGATGCTTTTCATTACTTTCTCATAAGTGCTTTTGTACTCGGCATTTGTTAAGAGTTTAGGTTGCGTAACCTCGTCTCCCGTTCGAGAGTGCTTATTTATAAATATGTCTGAATGACATATTTATAAGCAACGATCTCGAATTATCCACGATTTTGGACGGTTCGAGGATATGTGGTTTGGGCAAGTTCTGAGTCGTTGTACAACTCACGAGTAGATTTGGTAGCGTCTCCTGGTGTTCTCTGGATACACACCCTCTTGACTGTTGTCGAGGCGTGTATCCGGAGAACAGTGAGAAGATCTTCAAATTTTCTATGAAGTTGTACAACGGCTTAGGAACTTGCCCGAACCACATATCCTCGAATGGGATTAGGACCAAACCTATTTAGAGATTAGGAGTTATCGTCTGTACGTATTTAGTTGGTCTACATACAGACTTGTCTTGAAGATCATTCATTCATCTGTTACTCTAGTGCAATATGCTAGAACAATGACATGCTATGAATTATCCATTGATCTGTTATTTTAGATGATTTATTGTGAAGTTCACATAATAGCTACGAATTGCTTTCTCTCATGTGAAATATATGTCCATGTTAGATAAGAAAACTCAAAATGTCGCAATTAGAGAGCATCGGCTCATCGCCAGAAAGAGTAGAAGGTGCTCCTGAGGGGCCAAGCCAACTTCCAAGTGTCGAGCGGAGCCAGGTTCCAAATGTCGAGGGCCGAGTAAGGTGAGGAAGGCCCGAGGACCGAGCAAAGGGGCCACAGCGAGAACGCCGCAAATTCTCCACTTCAATGCGACGGGCGTTTGCACGGGTCCTCCCAAGTATAAGGGGCGATACCGCTCATTCCTCGGGCAACTGGTGAGGGAGAGAGTTCCCATAACGGTTAAGGATTGGAGAAAGGAGGTCAGCGTCGAGCAGAAGAACCGGCTGTGGGACGAGGTTAAGGGAAAATGGATTATAGAAGAGGAGGATGAAAACAATGCGGTGATGCGCCTTGAAGAGGATGGGTGTGGCTCGAGGCACTTCGAGGTCTACATGCACAAGTGAGTACGTCTTTGAAGGCCGTGCACCATTCGAGAGGTATCCGTTCGTGACTAACGATGTTTGGGAGGAGTTCACGAGGATCAAGAATGCGCCGAGGCGCATTTAGCCGAGACAGAGGAACGTTGCTACCCAAAGGCTGAACACGCACGCGCACCACCTCGGTTCAGGTGGCTACGAAGGGAAGAAAGCAGAATGGGCACGACTAGCCGAGGAGTGCGCCAACTCCGGGACAGCGATGCCTTACTCGCACATATGTGAGGCGCGGCACGTGATGGGTATTAGCGAGGACAAAGAAAACCGCGACGGGCAGTGGTAGTACCAAACCCCACTACTCACAAGCAAGTCGTCTCCACCATCGTAAGATATCAAACTTACTACATTGCGATGAGACCATTCCTACTATATTTGGATCTAATTCGTACTCGCTTATTGCAAGAAGAGGTAAGCGGAGGAAAGAGCAGGAACCTTTCTTAGCCAAGGGTCAAATGACATCCTATCCATCTGCGATCGGAAGCTCGACCATAAGGGCCGGTGCTTGCCGCAGGTCGGGCATCTGAAGAAGTCCTACTTCCAAGATCTTGCTCGTACCGGATCAAGAACATGGGAGGCACGTGCGGGCGCTGAAGGACACGCTTAGGGAGCGGTGAGGAGGAGATCTCGGAGGAGATGAGGGAGGAGATGAGGTGTGCGATGATGGCACGTGAGGAGGAGATGAGGGTGGAGATGATGGCACGTGAGAAGCGCCTAAGGGCCGAGATGATGGCGATGATCTCCCAGAGTCAGAGCCAGATGCCCCCGCCTACTGTAGAGAAACCTGTGCCCCCACCAAGTAGCTGCGGTTCCAAAAATGATAAGTCCGGTCCCCAGCTGAAGGTAATAATTAATTTTGCCTTACTTAATGGTGCGAGGGTAACTCTTCATATGTTTTCTCTCAAGTTGCGCACTTTTTGCAGGCGCCTACCAAGTGCCAGCTCACCCTGACGGAAGACGGATTTCCTGTTGAGGCTGCACGCGGTGTTGCATTTCCATGCAAGGAGACCGACACGGTGCATGGTCAGCCTTTGGGGAAGGGCTACATGAGGGTCCAGGTGGACTACGTCCACGAAGCCTTCTTATCACATGTGCTCGAGTTCCCCCCTAACGAAGACATCACCACTCTCGGGCTAGCGCGGATGTCGTTCATCAAGTGGCCCACGACAGCGTCGTACTGGTCAAGGTAAACATCCCTCACGTCTTCTGTACCATTCCAGTAGTATTGCAACAAGTTACTTAATTATGCGAGTGCTTTGTAGGTTCCTACCGTACCTGCGCCTGCTCCCACGGCCGTGATGAGCCCTACACAAAGTACAGAGCTGGTGTATAAAAGGACTAGCACGACAACCACAGAACCACTGGAGGCCTTTGCTAAAAAGGCTAGGCTCACAAAGGCCACAGCGCCCCCTTAGGTACATGAAAAGCCCATCGCCCGTCTCGAGACTCCTTCGCCCGAAAGGAGAGCCAGCACGCACCACATGAAGCCTTATGATTTTAAGGCCTACGTACATGGAAAGCCCTTCGCGCCTCCCAAAGAAATTGAGCGCTCTAGGCATATGGACTCGATACTCCATGGATGGTACTTTGACAAAGCGAAAGATAGCGAGCGTGTCGACTTCAATGTTAGATACAGAAAGGGACATTTCCACCGCAAGGAGGATGGGACATTCCCAGTTAGTTTTGAGGATCTGTTCCATCTGTACCAACTGGTAGCCATCGATATTTCTCTTGCGATCACGGGCGCCGTGAGTATCGCACCACGTTGCACGACCTTATGACTTCTATAGGATTTTGCATTACGCTTTTTAACATTCAATGCGAGTTGCAGGGCGATGAGGCAGCGGATCGTGACGAATCGACAACTAGTTGGGTTCGTCGACCCTGAGCTTGTGTCCGCGACGATGGCTAGGCTTCAACCGGAATGGGTTGCCGGCTACATCAAGAGGGCATTGCAAGCTAAGTCGAAGAAGGACTTCATTCTATTCCCGTACCACGAGGAGTAAGTACTACTTCACTGTTCAATTACTTCTACACACTGAAACCGTATGTGAACTTATTTTCTTCGCTGCATACCATTTAATAAGCAACCATTGGGTTCTACTCGTGCTCCTTCCAAGAGACAACAAAGTGTACACTTTTAATTCGGTTGATAAGAGACCGATGGCCTACGCGATCAAGCCTCCTTTGGGCGATAAGTGCACCACTCTTATCTAACATTTTCTGTATTTAACTACATTCATTATTTTTTTACTCAACGACATCTTTCCAATGTATATAGGGGTTTCAAGGAATACGTCGAAGCAGGAGGGACACACGACGACAAAAAGGGCTCCAAGCTGGAGTATGTCCGCTTCAAGGTACAAGTTGCTATCATATATAAGATCTAGATTTTCTGACATATTTTCTTTGTCTCTTAATTTATTTTTCTTTCTTCACGTTGTCATCAATGAGCAGCGATGACCGCTGTGGTTTGTATGTCATGCAACACATGGTGATCTTGATTGTCGGCTCAGACCGTTTCCCTGAGGTAGTACATGCATATACAATTAGTCTTTCACATGGAAATTTGAAAACTCAAATTAGAGCACTCGTTTCTATCTTGCAGAATACCGTTATCCCCCAGAAGAGTGTAGACAGCACTGCACTCAACAAGATACGAGACCACTTATGCCAGTGGTACTGGATAGAATGCTTGTCGGAGGACGGACGTTTAGAGATCCCAAAAGCTCCTACTAGACCAGATGTGAACAAATATTACATATCTGAATGCGATTGCATGTGTACTTATGGTTAAGCATGTTTACGTTCTATTTTGTTAACGAATGTGATATGTGTTTGTTGAAACAAGGTGTTCATGTTCGTTGAATGTGATATGTTGTCTGTAATTTCTATGTGAATGTGATATGTGCATATTGTGTGCAATATGTGCTGATTAGAATGTGATAGCACACCACCCCTTCATCTCTGTCGGTTCTCACAAGAAAATGATAGAGATGTGACGGTCATCTCTATCGGTTCATTGAAAGAAGCGATAGGGATAATGAACTCATCTCTATCGGTTCTTTACAAGAAGTGATAGAGATGAGGATATTCATCTCTATCGGTTCTTTCAAAGAAGTGATAGAGATGAGTATATTATCTCTATCGGTTCTTTTTAAGAAGCGATAGAGATTATGAAGTCATCTCTATCGGTTCTTTAAAAGAAGCGATAGAGATGATGGTATTATCTCTATCGGTTCTTTGAAAGAAGCGATAGAGATGATGATATTATCTCTATCGGTTCTTTGAAAGAAGCGATAGAGATGATATAGTCATCTCTATCGGTTCTTAAAGAACCGATAGAGATGACTATATCATCTCTATCGCTTCTTTCAAAGAACCGATAGAGATAATACCATCATCTCTATCGCTTCTTTTAAAGAACCGATAGAGATGACCATATCATCTCTATCGGGCAAGAACCGACTGTAATAATGCCCGCCTCATCTCTGTCTCATGACTTTGTGTCACCACCAGAACCGACTGTGATGACGAAAAAGAACCGATTGTGATGTATATTTCTGTAGTAGTGTTAGTTCCTGGAACACCACCCATTTCCAAGAGACCTTACAGGATGCCTGCTAATGAGTTAGCTAAGGTAAAGAGATAGATTAAGGAGATGCAAGATCAAGGTTTTGTTCGACCGAGTTCTTCACCATGGGGAGCCCCAGTTCTTCTAGTTGAAAAGAAAAATGGAAATCAGAGAATATGTGTAGATTATCGTTCTCTCAATGAGGTCACCATCAAGAATAAGTACCCTTTGCCAAGGATCGATGATTTGTTTGACCAACTACAAGGAGCCGGAGTGTTCTCGAAGATTGACTTAAGATCAGGTTACCATTAGTTGAAAATTCGTCAAGAGGATATTCCCAAAACAGCTTTTGTAACTCGGTATGGCCAGTATGAGTATACCGTGATGTCCTTTGGATTGATCAATGCCCCTGCCTACTTCATGACCCTGATCAATAAAGTATTCATGGAATATTTGGATAAATTTGTTGTTGTTTTTATTGATGACATTCTAATCTATTCCAAAACTGAAGAAGAACATGAGGATCACTTGCGCCAAGTTTTAATGAAGCTAAGAGAAAACCAGCTTTATGCAAAGTTAGGTAAATGTGAGTTCTGGATGAAAGAAGTTGTTTCCTAGAACATGTCATATCGGCAGAAGGAGTCGTTGTTGACCCTGATAAGGTACATGATGTGCTAAGTTAGGCGTCACCCAAGATGGTACCCCAAATCCGAAGTTTTCTCAGAATGGCGGGATATTATCGCCGTTTCATAGAAGGATTTTCTAGGAAAGCTAGACCACTCACTCAGCTCTTAAAGAAAGAGAAGAAATTTGTAATGTCCCATTTTAATTTAAGTTTGTCGTGGGTCATCCTGGGTTGTTCGCGGGCGGTGTGGGCTGTTTTGGGGGGGCTCATTCTCAGTCTTGGGCCGTTCGAGGCGGTGTTGGGTCAACTTTTGGCCCAGGTGGGAGGGAGAAACCCTAACCCTAATTTTTCCTCTCCTTTCCCTCCCAGCCACCACCCTTTCCCTCCCCCAGCTGCACATCCCTCCCCTTGGCAGCAGCCACCTCTCCCCTTTCATCCCCTCTAGCTGCCCCTTCCTCTTTCCCCCTTCCTTCTCCTTCGCCTCCTCCTCTATGGGAGGTTCCCTGCCCTTTCTTCCCTCCATGGTGCTGCTCTAGGGTCCCTTGGTGGTTGCATCCTTAGTTGAGTGCAGTGGAGAGGATTGGGCTGCGAGGTGAGGAGAGGTTTGCGCGATTTGAGGGACGGGTTCCGTGTTCGTCATCGATCTATTGATCCTTTGGAAGGTATGATGTTCCTAGTTTGTTTTTGGGGTACCTTGGATGCTGGAGGTTGGGTAGGGCTCAGTAGTATCCTTTTTTCTGTGCTGTGATCAGGTTGGAGATGGGGGAAAAGCGGGGTTGGGGCGTGGTCTGATTCGGCCAGCGCAAACCTCTGTGTTAGGGCTGAGATTAAAAATAGTTCCCATCATTTTCAGAGGGGTTGCCTGTTGGAAAAGTTGTATATAATCGTCTTAAGTTTATTTAGAGACCAAGATCACGAATTTTGGTTGGGTGGTTTAAAAGTTATGGCTGTTTTTCTAACTGCTGTCCAGAATCTGTCCCTGCTGGCAGCAGTCACGGAAATCTGCAGTGTAGGGCTATCTAGATGTTGAATTAATTTTTCTAAAAATTATATTAAATTAGGAAATTTATTTTAGATTTCAGAAATGTCCTCCTTTACTTCATTTGGAATGGTAGAAAATTAGTAATGCTATTTGGAAGTCTACTGTCCAGTGTGGTGGCAGACCGGGTTTCAGGGCTAGTCATGAGTGGCTAAATGTTTTATTTGAGAGAGTTGGTTCACAGGTATTATGTGGGTAATTTTCAGGAGTTTCATATAGGGCTTGGACCCTGGAGTTTGGGTTATAAGGGTGGGATTTATAACCTTAAAACCATCGGGACAGCGGAAAGACAGTTTTGGTTCGTCGAGTGAGAAAGTTATGGGGCGTTAGGAAGGACGTAGATTTGATGTCGCTAAATTTTTATTGAACATGCTAGGAAGTGTATTGTTGAGTTGTATGTGATTTATTCTCAGGTGGTGTATCTTCAGGAGTGGCCTCAACCCCGCGTCACTCCGCTCCTCGTGGTTAAGGCAAGTGTTTTGGAATGGGTAGTGTGTGGTAGGAAATTGTTAGAGATACTGTGTGTGCCATAGACTAGTTGATGAGTGGTTTGTTATGTTGATGCTTATGTGATGAGCGAGTAATCGATAGATTAATTTGCTATGTCTAATGTTAACCAGGATATGAGGACTTGATTCATAGTAATGCTATGCCAAGATGAGATAAAATTGTAGTACATGTTGTTTTGGGTTACTAGTACATGTTGCATTCATGGCATGAAATCTGGCCAGGGCGGTGAGAAAGTCCTAAATAGTCCGGTAAAGCCGGTGAGAAAGTTATGACTAATCCGGAGAGCCATAGAGTAAGTCCTACATCGTGATTTCATTCACCGTGGCGAATGGAAGCGAGGAGTAGGCACCCTCCATCTACGGGATGGAAGGGAAGAGGGTGCACACCGACGGTGTGCACTCACCATACCCCATACGCTTTTGAGAGGACATGTGCATCGCATGGCATTGCATCTTATTCAAGGAGATGAGTACGAATTGTTAACGATATTATGAATATGAAAATGATGAATATGTTGTTGTTGGTGCTAAATGATTCTTTCACTCATTTCATTATGCTTCTTGAGTTTTAAACTCACTCTTGTGTTTAATGTTGTTTTTTTAGGTACCAAAAAGTCGGCATGCGGGATAAGGGATTAGCTACACCTCCTCACGTAGCATTTCACTTTAGGCAATGTTATAAGTTACGATTTGAATTTTTGGAAATAAGTAAAGGCCATGAAACTTGTTAAATGGTCAATTGGAGTGCTTAAATCTCTCGTTGGGTTCGTTTTTTTTTGTAGTGAGATTGGAACTGTTAGTATGAGATTTTGTGGATGTTACATTTATGTTCTTGCTTCTTTAGATGCTTTATATATTGATATTACTTGCCAGGATATTAACGTTGCTAAATTCATGATAAAAACAGATGTTATGCTGCCGAATTTTCGGTATTAGCAATTGGTAACCTTGCTGGAATTTAGCTTGTTTTGGGATATTTATTTGTTGGAGTTTCTATGTTTGGTAGCATTCGGGCATGATAGATGCCGGGGTGTTACAGTTGGTATCAGAGCAGGCTTTAGGTCCGTGGCATGTGAATTTAGCAAATTACTCTCGAGTAAACTAAAATTTTGCTGTGTGAAATTAGAAACATGGCATAGGTTTCCACTCTTGTTAAAAATTTGGCGTTAGGGCAACAACCTTAAAATATGATGTAGAGTGGTTAATTAATTTAAAACTTGACACACCCTGATGCACAGTAGGAAAGAGTATGGGTATCGTTGCTTTACGCTTAACTGTTGTATTTAAGCTTTGATGTTGAATGCTACATTTGATCATGTATGTTGCTATGTTTATGAAAGAAATGAATTGAGTTGTTCTTGTTTCTGAGATTAAGTGAGTTGTCTTTGCTTAGAAGGGTTTCGGTCACCTTCTTTTGTTGGGGAGTGGCCATGGTAGTGGCCATGATGGTGGTTGTGGCTGGGTAAAGCCACAACCGGAAGTTTGGAGCCTCTCGTAGGTAAGAGTCATTGTCTTTTGCGACAAGGTTTAGAGAGTGGATGGAGTTTGTTGGTTCCTTTTAACTTCATTGGTTGGAGTCCAATAGAAAGTTTGGTGGTGGATCCTTTAGGATTTCTTCTACCGTTCTGTCGATCGGTTTGGTTGGTTTATTTTGGTCTTTACTGGTTGGAAACAAAGGAAAGGTGTTTGGTAACGAGAATTCCGAGATTTGTGTTCCTAAAAAGCTAGTATTGATCACGATTGAGAAGGTCTAGAATCTTCTGAGCGACAAATTGGTATATCAAGGTTATGGTGTAAAGACATGAGGGTTGTTGGTCTATGTTGCTTGGGTCAATTAAATTGTGGATTGACAGAGTGACTTGATCAATGTGTAGTCAAAGTAGAGGGATATGGAATGAGTGTATGAAAGGTTAAATTTGTCCTTGACAAATGTCTATCTGGGCTCCGTATTTATGAAAGATGCCTAGGGGAGATCGTATTGAGTGGTTAGAATTATTTACTGGTTGAATGAACTGAAGATATTAGATATGTAACTTAGGGATTGTGCGAAAGGGATGTGTTGATTTCGCCGAGATAAGTGCTAATGACATGTGTTTTAAGCTTGGAATAAACAGGTTGTATGAAGAATGGTTTGTCTTGGTTAGTAGACCAAAAGAAGGTGTTGGCACGCATCTTATGCTTAAGAGTGTTGGGCTTTTAAGGATTTGGTGAATATGAAATCCTTAATGGCTAAGAGTGGGAATATGCGAAATGGTAGTATTCGAAGAGATCCTGGACTCATTTGAGTGTATAATTTTAAGGAGTGCTCACTGTTGGGCTTAGGCGTCCTAATTAGTGGGCGATAGAACTCCCCAATTCGTTTGCATTTTGTCAAGTTGCGGAATTGGTTTTGATGGTCGAAAATGAGGATGAAAGAGTAATTGTGAAGTAATCGTTTCATGGTTTTTGGGGTATTTTATTTCATTGATCTATGCCAATCTTTGGTTTTGGCTAAGCTGGTTAGCTTATGTTATGAATAGGGGTTTTGCACTCAAGAGTATATGAAGGGATCGCGCTCTTTCGCATGCAAACTGAACTATCTTTGGAATCAACATTTAAAGGAAGCAAATAGACATAATGGGTTGTGCTAGAACCTCTTGAGTTAAACACTTAATTTGTAACCCTATTGTGACTAGAGTTGGATTCAATTGAAAAGTGTGTATGGGTTTGGGAGTGTTTCAAAGGATGAAACTTATGATCATTTCATAAGTGATCAGTGGATATCTGATAGGTGTTCTGCTTTGGTAAAAGCTTGATGTTTGCTTTTGTGAAAATGAGTCGCCTCCATAAAGTTTCGCGCGGTGTTTCTTTTCCAATGGAGTTTCCCCCGAGGTAAAGCTTGGTGCCTTGGTTATAATGCGTTGGTCTTGGATTGAGTGGTTAAAGGGAATCTAGATTTCCTTTGCTCTCTAGCATGAAAAGCAAGATGGAATAATTTCTGATAATTTGGCTATGCTATGTGAGAGAATTGAGTTTCCCTTTCCCTTTGAGAGGTTTTGCTTCAGTGAAAGCAAGTTGGATTGTTTTGGTTATTGAAAACTTCTATCAAAGATTTGAGTGGAGTTTCTTTCTTTTAATTGAGTGCTTCCCGATGCGAATGGTATCGCATTGATTTGAGATTTGAGTTTTCCTTTGTGACTTGGCTTAGGAAAGAAAAAGGGTGATCTCTGGATGTTGTCGAATTCTTTCCAAAGAGAATTGTAGAGCATTGGGTTCAAGTTGATGCAAGCGGTGCTTTTGATTCAAAAGAATTGTACTTCTTTTGTATTCTAGCTTGGGTTGAGAATATAAATGTTCATGGTATATTGTTGAGTGTACTAAAGAACTTTGCTTCTGAGCTTGGTTGGTTGAGTGAAAGATTGTGAGGCGAGACCCTCGTAGGGAAAGAACCGATTGTTGTTTGGTAATGATCTCGGTCCTAGCATGGGCTAGGCGTTGACCATTAGCGGTTAAGAGTGGAGTATGATGGAGGTTGTTGATGTCTTGGTTCAATATTTATTGAGAATATCATTGGTTGTAAAGAAGGTGATAGTGATTCGATATAAAGTGTTTGATTGTAAGCATGTAATTTAGTTAGTTGTCCCCGGGTGTGAGATGTGCTTGGGAGAAGATGGAATAAAACATATCGTGGTTTGTGATTGGGAAGGAAAATTATGTCACAAGTGGGCTAATTCTTGAGAGTATTGGTTGATTTTGAGTCCTGGTGAAAAAGGTCGAACAATTGGAAAAGATAGGGTTTTGTGTAATTGATTTGTAGGGGTTCAAGTTTGGAACCCCAGCTGACCGTTCGAATACTAATGGTTAAATGCTTGTTAAGGGGATGTGTCTCATGATGATTGTGTCATCTTGAGTTTGATGAATCATGCTAGAGCGGTAGAAAGAGGAAGTTAGAACTCTGTTGAGATTAGAAATTAATACCCTCTTCTCGCTTGAGAAGAATAATCGAGTAAAAGGTATAGTGTGTTTGATTGCTAAGGAAAAACTAGTCCGAGTATGTCGGACTAATTCTTAAGATAGTGGTATGATATGTTGGATATGGAAATATGGCATAGCAATTTTATGATTGAGCCTTTTAGTGGGTGAGATTGAGGATTACGATTGAGAAAAATTCTTATAAGATGTCTGCTTTGGGAAATAACTTGGAATCCAGTTTGCTAGGGAATTTTGTCTCTTGCAAATTTTAGTAGAAATTTGAGTGAATGGGGAATCTTGGGAAGTTTCACTTAGTTGAGCTAAGTCAAACCACTTCTCGCCGATCGTTAAATTGAGAATTTAGTTTATCGCTTGGGGAATTCTGAGCGAGTGTTGAAGAATAGAACCATTAAATTTGTCAATGTTTTGTGGTCACATCAGTCAGAGAAGGAAGCGACATGGGAGTTAGAGTCTCAGATGCATGAGAAGTACCCTGAATTGATCCCTCCAGGTTTGTGATGAGATTTAATTTTCAGTATGGTTTAGTTGTCGCTTTGGGACGTGCTTAGAATTCGGGGTCGAATTCTTTGAAGGGGGGGAGACTGTAATGTCCCATTTTAATGTAAGTCTATCGTGGGTCATCCTGGGTTGTTCGCGGGCGGTGTGGGCTATTTTGGGGGGCTCATTCTCAGTCTTGGGCCGTTCGAGGCGGTGTTGGGTCAACTTTTGGCCCAGGTGGGCGGGAGAAACCCCTAACCCTAATTTTTCCCTCTCCTTTCCCTCCCACCACCACCCTTTCCCTCCCCCACCGCACATCCTCCCCTTGGCAGCAGCCACCTCTCCCCTTTCATCCCCTCTAGTTGCCCCTTCCTCTTTCCCCCTTCCTTCTCCTTCGCCTCCTCCTCCATGGGAGGTTCCCTGTGAAGGGAAACGCGGTATGCTACGCTAGCACAAAAAAAAAACTACCGCGCAACCAGAAAGCTACTCGCAAGAAGGGGATCATAGATAAGATTACCACTAGACGCGCAGTTGCGGAATCCTTCGCGCGTCGATGTAGTGGTTCGTCCTCGCCGCAGTCGTTGCGTCGATGTAGTGGATCGTCCTCGCCTCGCCGTGGATCATCCTCCCACGCCGCGATCGCAGCAGCGTCACCGCAGATAGTCCACACGTCCGAGATGGAACGCCGCGTGCGTCGTGTGCAAGCACCTAGTCGCTCGGCGGCGCGAGAGGAGGAGGCTAGGGTTTCAAGTGAATCAAACCTAAACCGTGGAAAGCACACTCTGCGCCTCCTCCTCCCCTCCTTATATAGCCACGAGATGAAACCCTAAACCAGGGCCCACCAAAGATGCTAAGCCCACGAGGTTCATTAATTACGGATCAATCCAAATTAATGCGTCCCACCCATTAAGTGTGTGACCTGCAGGTTCACATACGTTTGGACATGGATTCGAAAACTCCTTTTCAATCCAATAGTTGGTAGCGGCTTCTTGCAAAGTATGCCAACTCCCAAACATACTTGTGATCAAATCGAGCAGAACCTATCAAAAGAACTCATGTAATAATCCCTTTGCCAAGTATATGAAGATTGATCTCAAGGCGAGAAGCATGTCATCCTTTGATGATTCAATCCATCTCTCGTATCCGTGATATATTAATAAGTTGTGATTGACTCCTCAATCACGGCATGGCCATGCACTTTCTTAATCATATCACACGAGTGGCCTTGTCATATATCTCCGTTTCATTGGGTGGCAAATTCCATCTTATTCGCTCACTTCCTCTGCACGTTTCATAGTAAACATGAAAGCTACCTTTATAACTATCCGGTTAGGAAGTAGTGTTTGATAGCCCCAAGGAAAACTATTACACATGTAGGGAATATGACAATCTCGGTCTAAGGATCATACATCTTCTAGGTATGAGATACACGATGACACATAAGAATGAAACATTCTCGCAGATGTCCCATAGCGGGTCTATCTAACCCATGTTCTTCAACATGGTCCACAATGTAGAGATGATATCTCCATATCCCATGATCTATGAAGCATGATCATCGATCACTACATGTCTTGATCTATTCATCGTAGTCCTATACGATGATATCCGATCGAGAGATATTTATCGAATTACATCATTAAGTAAAGAGCTTCATAATCAAGTCACATACTTGTTGATCAATACAATGATATACATTCATTGGACCAATAATCATATTATTATTCATAAACATAGTCATGTTACAATCATCTAAATGATTGCCTCAAGGGCATAACACTAACAATCTCCCACTTGCACTTGAGTCAATCAATTAAGTATCTAATACCAATAGACCTTGTGTGCGCCTCATGCTTAGGCTGTGGCAGTGGCTTTGTCAGCGGATCGGCCACATTGGCTTCCGTATGTACTTTGCATATTCTCACGTCACCTCTATCCACAATCTCGCGAATAAGGTGAAAGCGACGGAGTATGTGTTTAGACTTCTGATGTGATCTAGGCTCTTTTGCTTGTGCAATGGCACCACTATTATCACAATAGATGTCCATTGGACTAGAGACACTAGCGACCACACTAAGCTCGTGATAAACTTCTAAATCCACACGGCCTCCTTTGCGGCCTCCGGCCGCAATGTACTCCGCTTCATCGTAGAGTCGGCCACCGTGTTTTGCTTGGAACTCTTCCACTTCTCGCTCCTCCATTAAGTGTAAACACAAACCGGATTGCGATCGAAAATCATCTTTGTCGGTTTGGAAGCTTGCATCGGTGTAACCCTTTGCAACCAGATCTTCCTCACCTCCAAAAACAAGGAACATACCCTTAGTTCTTCTCAAGTACTTGAGGATATTTTTACGGCTATCCAATGACCATCACGGGATCCGCTTGGTATCCGCCGTGACACTTAGAGCATATGAGACATCCGGCGTGTCACAGATCATGGCATACATAATAGACCCAATAGTGAAGCATATGGAATCTTGCTCATCTGTCTCGCTCATCGGATGTCGAAGGACACCGATTCTTGCAGAGATCGATGCCATGTGACATTGGCATGAAACCTCTCTTGGATTCATGCATATTGAACCTTTCAATATCTTGTCAATGTACGTTTCTGACTTAATCCAATTAACCTTTTGATCTATCTCTATAGATTTTTATGCCCAAGATATAGCATGCTTCTCCCAAGTCCTTCATTGAGAAACTCCTTTTCAATGAAGTCTTAACATCTTCAAGCATAGGAATGTCATTCCCGATTAATAATATGTCATCCACATACAAAATCGTAAATACAAGTGCGCTCCCACTAGCCTTCTTGTAAACACAAGGCTCTTCTTCATTTTTGATAAAGTCAAAACCTTTGACTACTTCATCAAAACGAATGTTCCAACTCCTAGATGCTTGCTTTAACCCATAAATGGATCTTTGAAGCTTGCATACCCTTTTAGCATATTTAGGATCAACAAAGCCTTGGGTTGTATCATGTATACATCCTCGAAAGATTCCCATTAAGGAAGGCTGTTTTGACATCCATCGCCATATTTCATAATCAAAATATGCAAAGAATAGCTAAAATGATCCGGACAGACTTGAGCATGGCTACCGTGAGAAAGTTTCATCATAGTCAACTCCTTGAACTTGTTTGAAACCCTTTGCCACCAACCGTGCCTTATAGATCTGAACATTTCCATCTACGTCTATCTTTTCTTGAAAATCCATTTGCACTCAATGGTTTTACACCATCAGTGAATCGACCAAGTTCCAAACTTGATTGTCATGCATGGATTGAATTTGGATCTCATGGCTTCAAGCCATTTTTCGAGTTTGGGTCCATCATTGCTTCTTCATAAGTCGTGGGCTCATCATTGTCCAACAATAATATGTCATTCCCATATCTAATAGGTACATGACGTGGCCTCCCGACCTACGTGAATGGAGTCTCTTCCACAGTTGTACAACACTTTGTACATCTTGTGAAGGTTCAGAGGTAGCTTGAACATATTCATGTGATTCTCGAACTTCATCAAGATACACATCACTCCTACTGATTTCTTTTGAAAGAAACTCTTTCTCCAAAAGACACCATTTGAGCAACAAAACTTTGTTCTCGTTTCTTTTGTAAAAGTAATATCCTTTTGTTTCTTTAGGATACCCACAAAAAGCATTTTTCGATTTAGGTGCGAGTTTATCGATTGTAAACGTTTTACATAAGCCTCACATCCCCATATCTTGAGAAATGACAACATGGGTCTTCTCCCGTCCATATCTCATATGGCGTCTTCTCAACGGATTTTGATGGGACCCTATTCAAAGTGAGCGCAATTGTCTCTAGAGCGAAACCCCAAAAGGATAATGGCGGATCTGTTTGGTGATCATTGACCGAACCATATCTAATAAAGTCCGATTCGTCATTCGGACACACCATTCCATTGAGGCGTTCTGGCGGAGTAAGTTGCGAACGATTCCACATTGCTTTAAATGATCACCAAACTCTTGGCTCAAGTATTCGCCACCACGATCGGATCGTAAGTGTTTTATTGTTTTGCCAAGTTGATTTTGTACTTCGTTCTGAAACTCTTTGAACCTTTCAAAAGTTTCAGATTTATGCCTCATTAAATAGATATATCCATATCTACTGAAGTCATCGGTAAAAGTTACAAAGTACTGAAACCCACCCCTAGCAGTCGAGCTCATTGGTCCACATACATCTATATGTACTAGGGCCAATAATTCACTTGCTCTCTCACTAAAACCTGTGAAAGGGGCTTTTGTCATCTTGCCAAGTAAACAAGATTCACATGTTTCAAATGATTCAAAATCAAATGAGGTTAGAAGTCCATCACCATGGAGCTTCTTCATGCGTTTCTCATTTATATGACCTAAGCGACAATGCCACAAAAAGGTAGGGTTCAAATCATTAGGCGGTGCCTTTTTACATTAATATTATAGACAGTTTTTCTTGAGTTCAAGGGCGTACAACCCATTCACCATGGGGCAACGACCATAATACATATCATTCAAAATATTGAACAAACAAAGTTCTTTATTCTCAAATCATAACCTTCATGTTCCAAACAAGAAGATGAAATAATGTTTCTACTCAAAGATGGAACAAAATAACAATTATTGAGTTCTAAAACTAATCTCAAGGCAAATGCAATGGGTATGTGCCAACAGCAAGACCAAAGAACTCTTGCTTTATTCCCCACGCGAAGATCCACTTCTCCTTTTGCCAAGTCTCTACTCTTTATCAGCCCCTGCAACGAATTGCAAATGTGAGCAACCGAACCGGTATCATATACCCATGAGCTGAGTGAAGAAGTAGCAAGATTAATTTCTATAACATTAATACACTGAAGTGGAAACCACATTTCCATTCTTCTTATCTGCAAGGTACTTTTCGTAGTTCCGTTTCCAATGCCCTGATTTCTTGCAATAGAAGCATTGGGTATCAGGTTGAGGGCCAACTTTAAGCTTCTGAAGCTTAGTTTTGAGGCTCGCGATCTCATCTTGAGCCTTGCCCTTGCCCTTGCCCTTGCTCTTTCCCATTCCCCACCTTAGCCTTTCTCTTTTGAAAGCGGTTGTTTTCGAACCATCATCACATGATTGGGTTTTTCTTAATGCTTTCCTCCATGACCTTGAGCATCCCATGTAGCTCGGTTAGGCTCTTCTCCATGCTATTCATATGAAAATTCATAATGAATGGCTCAAAGCTCTGAGGCGTAGACTGAGAATAACATCGTGGCCAAACCGAGGCTAAGGGAAACTCAAGTTTTCCAATCTCCCAATGTAACCAATCATCTTGATCACATGAGGATCGACCGGACGCCTTGACCGACTTACAAGCAAATAAAAGCTTTGAGATACCATACCTCTCAGCTCTTGCTTGATTCCCAAACATGCCCTTCAAGCCCACAATCATATTGTAAGCATCCTGGTCCTCATATTGCTTTTGGAGCTCGAGTCCATTGTGACTAGCATGAGACAGTGACCTCTCTGAAGCATTAACATGCTTTTCATATTCAACCCTCAAATTGCGAAAGATTTTTTACCGGTTCATCGAGAATTGGATTCTCTAGAACATAGTCCTTCTTTTCATGCTTGAGAACAATTCTCGGGTTGCGATACCAATCAACAAAATTAGTTCCATTCAGTTTTTCCTTTCCAAAACCGATCTCAAAGCAAAACCAGTGTAGCGGAGTAGGAGAAGGTGCCATTGAACTACAACAAAAATATGCAAAGATTCTAAGCACTATGTTTATGTAAAACTTTTATTAAACTTTTAATTAAAGACACTCCTATTTTATGTCCTTTTATAGACACATAGTGAGTATTCAAGATCCATATTCATTAAACACTAGTGAGCTTTGGCATCATTGCTAGAAATTTAATGACATAGGTAAGCAACACCTTTGCTAATTACATCATATGTAACTCTTGTTTGTTGAGTATGAAAACAAGTAATGAATGCCTCCATCAACTTGACTCATGGCCAGTCAACTCGCCCCAAGGGCTCACATGAGGAGGAGCACTTCCGTATTCGGTGCCAATTAAGAAACCCGCCTCATGTGTGTTTTCCTAGACACCAATTGTCTTGTATAGGTTCCTTCATTCTGAAATCAAATCCCAACCACTTATGTCCTCAAGCCCAAAACCGTTTTGATAGCTCGTTTAAATCTGCCATTGTTATGCGTGATGTGTCCAACACATCCCTATCATCTATTGAGATAGCCATTGATATACTACTTTGGCAGTCATATCAATAACGATCTAAATTCTTGATAGGTGCAACAATTGGATGGACAATTTGATTTAAGATTTTTAACTATAAGGATGAACAAAGATTACTATGAACATAGCATCACATGCAATGAGCATAAAGAAAATAGCAAGGATAAAACACACATCCACGTAAAATCAAAATAAGTCGTGAAATAGCATGGCCCTTAGCATTAAGATCTCCATCATCATGCTTGGTTGTTCACCTAGCCACCTTGCTTGATTTGTTCACCTAGCCATCGTCTTCATCATTATGGATGCAACTCCTTACAACTTTTGATAATGAATTTTACATGAGGGTTTGAAGCATCACAAGTCGACACGCAGGTCGTTATACAATTTAAATAGCCTTATGGCTTAACACGGCACGCAGGCCATGTGGAAATTACATGCATCACATACACATAGGCCATACTATTTCACATAATTCCTGCAAAAACGAGTTAAACAAAAGCAACCCTCGACTCGGGTCCGAGGGGCGCGCCTCAAGGGTCCATCAGGCGCCCACAGGCGGCGGTCCTTGGCGGTCGTCAATGCGGTCCGAGGGCGCGCCCTTGAAATTTTTTAGAGGCATGTCTTCCGCCATGGAAAACACCTCAAAATTTCCACGGATCAACCAGATTGACCCAATCCGATCTAACATGATTGGCTTGGTCACATATGGATACGTTTGAAACCACGATGGCGGTAACCCGGCCGGTAAGGGCAACGTCGTACCATGAGCGGACTCACCCAAATCAATATTGAATCATTTGCGCTTACCATGGATCAACAGATTGACCCAATCCAACTCGATCCGATTGGCTTGGTCCCATATGGATACGTTTGAAACCACGATGGCGGTAACCCGACCGGTAAGGGTAACGTCGTACCATGAACGGACTCACCCAAATCAAGATTGAGTCGGTTTGCACTTTCTCAAACCCTAAATCGATCGATCTCATCGATGGTCGCCGTCACCAATTCATCACATGAACTGGTGAACATGTAATAGATCCAATCTACTAACCTCACACATCATATGTGCAACATCCGAGATCACAAAACTATACGAGATGGCTCGATACCATCAAGGGAAGCGCGGTATGCTACGCTAGCACAAAAAAAAACTACCGCGCAACCGAAAGCTACTGCAAGAAGGGGATCATAGATAAGATTACCACTAGGCGCGCGATTGCGGAATCCTTCGCGTCGATGTAGTGGTTCGTCCTCGCCGCGATCGTTGCGTCGATGTAGTGGATCGTCCTCGCCTCGCCGTGGATCGTCCTCCCACGCCGCGATCCGCAGCAGCGTCACCGCATGAGTCCACACGTCCGAGATGGAACGCCGTGCGTGTGTGCAAGCACCTAGTCGCTCGGCGAGGCGTGAGAGGAGGAGGCTAGGGTTTCAAGTGAATCAAACCTAAACCGTGGAAAGCACACTCTGCGCCTCCTCCTCCCCTCCTTATATAGCCACGAGATGAAACCCTAAACCAGGGCCCACCAAAGATGCTAAGCCCACGAGGTTCATTAATTACGGATCCAATCCAAATTAATGCGTCCCACCATTAAGTGTGTGACCTGCGGGTTCACATACGTTTGGACATGGATTCGAAAACTCCTTTTCAATCCAATAGTTGGTAGCGGCTTCTTGCAAAGTATGCCAACTCCCAAACATCTTGTGATCAAATCGAGCAGAACCTATCAAAAGAACTCATGTAATAATCCCTTTGCCAAGTATATGAAGATTGATCTCAAGGCGAGAAGCATGTCATCCTTTGATGATTCAATCCATCTCTCGTATCCGTGATATATTAATAAGTTGTGATTGACTCCTCAATCACGGCATGGCCATGCACTTTCTTAATCATATCACACGAGTGGCCTTGTCATATATCTCCGTTTCATTGGAGTGGCAAATTCCATCTTGATTGCTCACTTCCTCTCTTACGTTTCATAGTAAACATGAAAGCTACCTTTATAACTATCCGGTTAGGAAGTAGTGTTTGATAGCCCCAAGGAAAACTATTACACATGTAGGAATATGACAATCTCGGTCTAAGGATCATACATCTTCTAGGTATGAGATACACGATGACACATAAGAATGAAACATTCTCGCGATGTCCCATAGCGGGTCTATCTAACCCATGTTCTTCAACATGGTCCACAATGTAGAGATGATATCTCCATATCCCATGATCTATGAAGCATGATCATCGATCACTACATGTGCTGATCTATTCATCGTAGTCCTATACGATGATATCCGATCAGAGATATTTATCGAATTACATCATTAAGTAAAGAGCTTCATAATCAAGTCACATACTTGTTGATCAATACAATGATATACATTCATTGGACCAATAATCATATTATTATTCATAAACATAGTCATGTTACAATCATCTAAATGATTGCCTCAAGGGCATAACACTAACACCCTGCCCTTTCTTCCCTCCATGGTGCTGCTCTAGGGTCCCTTGGTGGTTGCATCCTTGGTTGAGTGCAGTGGAGAGGATTGGGCTGCGAGGTGAGGAGAGGTTTGCGCGATTTGAGAGACGGGTTCCGTGTTCGTCATCGATCTATTGATCCTTTGGAAGGTATGATGTTCCTAGTTTGTTTTTGGGGTACCTTGGGTGCTGGAGGTTGGGTAGGGCTCAGTAGTATCCTTTTTTTTTTGTGCTGTGATCAGGTTGGAGATGGGGGAAAAGCGGGGTTGGGGCGTGGTCTGATTCGGCCAGCGCAAACCTCTGTGTTAGGGCTGAGATTAAAAATAGTTCCCATCATTTTCAGAGGGGTTGCCTGTTGGAAAAGTTGTATATAATCGTCTTAAGTTTATTTAGAGACCAAGATCACGAATTTTGGTTGGGTGCTTTAAAAGTTATGGCTGTTTTTCTAACTGCTGTCCAGAATCTGTCCCTGCTGGCAGCAGTCACGGAAATCTGCAGTGTAGGGCTATCTAGATGTTGAATTAATTTTTCTAAAAATTATATTAAATTAGGAAATTTATTTTAGATTTCAGAAATGTCCCCCTTTACTTCATTTGGAATGGTGGAAAATTAGTAATGCTATTTGGAAGTCTACTGTCCAGTGTGGTGGCAGACCGGGTTTCAGGGCTAGTCATGAGTGGCTGAATGTTTTATTTGAGAGAGTTGGTTCACAGGTATTATGTGGGTAATTTTCAGGAGTTTCATATAGGGCTTGGACCCTGGAGTTCGGGTTATAAGGGTGGGATTTATAACCTTAAAACCATCGGGACAGCGGAAAGACGGTTTTGGTTCGTCGAGTGAGAAAGTTATGGGGCGTTAGGAAGGGCGTAGATTTGATGTCGCTAAATTTTTATTGAATATGCTAGGAAGTGTATTGTTGAGTTGTATGTGATTTATTCTCAGGTGGTGTATCTTCAGGAGTGGCCTCAACCCCGCGTCACTCCGCTCCTCGTGGTTAAGGCAAGTGTTTTGGAATGGATAGTGTGTGGTAGGAAATTGTTAGAGATGCGGTGTGTGCCATGGACTAGTTGATGAGTTGTTTGTTATGTTGATGCTTATGTGATGAATGAGTAACTGATAGATTAATTTGCTATGTCTAATGTTAACCAGGATATGAGGACTTGATTCATAGTAATGCTATGCCAAGATGAGATAAAATTGTTGTACATGTTGTTTTGGGTTACTAGTACATGTTGCATTCATGGCATGAAATCTGGCCAGGACGGTGAGAAAGTCCTAACTAGTCCGGTAAAGCCGGTGAGAAAGTTATGACTAATCCGGAGAGCCATAGAGTAAGTCCTACATCGTGATTTCATTCACCGTGGCGAATAGAAGCGAGGAGTAGGCACCCTCCATCTACGGGATGGAAGGGGGAAGAGGGTGCACACCGACGGGTGTGCACTCAGCTATACCGGTATACGCCTTTGAGGGGACATGTGCATCGCATGGCTTTGCATCTTATTCAAGGAGATGAGTACGAATTGTTAACGATATTCTGAATATGAAAATGATCAATATGTTGTTGTTGGTGCTAAATGATTCTTTCACTCATTTCATTATGCTTGCTGAGTTTTAAACTCACTCTTGTGTTTAATGTTGTTTTTTTAGGTACCAAAAAGTCGGCATGCGGGATAAGGGATTAGCTACACCTCCTCACGTAGCATTTCACTTTAGGCAATGTTATAAGTTACGATTTGAATTCTTGGAAATAAGTAAAGGCCATGAAACTTGTTAAATGGTCAATTGGAGTGCTTAAATCTCTCGTTGGGTTCGTTTTTTTTGTAGTGAGATTGGAACTGTTAGTATGAGATTTTGTGGATGTTACATTTATGTTCATTACTTCTTTAGATGCTTTATATATTGATATTACTTGCCAGGATATTAACGTTGCTAAATTCATGATAAAAACAGATGTTATGCTGCCGAATTTTCGGTATTAGCAATTGGTAACCTTGCTGGAATTTAGCTTGTTTTGGGATATTTATTTTTGGAGTTTCTATGTTTGGTAGCATTCGGGCATGATAGATGCCGGGGTGTTACGAAATTCATTTGGACGCTAGAGTGTGAGCAAAGTTTTCAAGAACTAAAGAAGTGTTTGACAACTGCCCCAGTGCTTATCTTGCCGGATATCAAAAAGAATTTTAAGATATTTTGTGATGCATCCCGACAAGGACTCGATTGTGTGCTAATGCAAGATAAGAGGGTTGTGGCATATGCTTCGCGACAACTAAGGCCATATGAAGTTAACTATCCTACCCATGATTTGGAATTGGCAACCGTAGTGCATGCTTTAAAGATTTGGCGTCATTTCCTCATCGGAAATCGTTGTGAGGTTTACACTGATCACAAGAGTTTGAAGTACATTTTCACCCAAGCTGACCTCAATATGAGACAAAGAAGATGGTTGGAATTGATCAAGGACTATGACATTGGGATTCATTATCATCCAGGCAAAGCCAATGTCGTATCTAATGCTTTGAGTAGAAAGAGCTATTGCAATACCCTGATGATAAAGGAAAGTCAGCCAACACTCTATGAGGAATTTCAGAAGCTTAGTTTGGAAGTGGTTCAAGAAGGTTACTTGGCTACTCTGGAAGTACGTCCTACGTTGGAAGATCAAATTCGAGAAGCACAGGTAGATGATGTTGATGTCAAAGAGATTAAGAGCAATATGAAGAAAGGAAAAGCCCTAGGTTTCACCGAAGATGAACAAGGTACCGTTTGGTATGAGAATCGTATCTGTGTACCAGATCAGAAAGAGCTTAAGGAGTTGTTACTTAAAGAAGCGCATGAGACTTTATACTCTATTCATCCTGGAAGTACCAAGATGTATCAAGACCTCAAGGAAAGGTATTGGTGGCCTAGTATGAAGCGTGAGATTGCAGAGTATGTTGCCCTTTGTGATGTCTGTTAGAAGTTCAAAGCAGAACATCAGGGGCCAGCAAGATTGCTACAGCCATTGAAGATTCCAGAATGAAAGTGGGAAGAAATTGGTGTGGATTTCATTACCTGACTTCCTAAGTTACAAGGAGGTTATGATTCGATCTGGGTAATAGTGGATCGATTGACTAAGGTAGCTCACTTTATTCCAGTTAAGACTACCTACGCAGGAGATAAATTGGCAGAATTGTATATGTGAAGGATTGTTAGTCTTCACGGAGTACCTAAGAAGATAGTGTCTGATAGAGGAAGCCAATTTACCTCTCGTTTTTGGCAGAGTTTGCATGAAGCCATGGGAACCCATCTCTGATTCAGTACTGCTTATCACCCTCAAACAGATGGTCAGACTAAGCATATGAATCAGATTCTTGAGGATATGTTAAGAGCCTGTGTCTTGACTTATGGTGCCAAGTGGGACAAGTGTTTGCCCTATGCAGAGTTTTCGTACAACAATAGTTATCAAGACAGTCTGTAAATGTCGCCATTTGAAGCCTTATATGGAAGAAAGTGCAGAACCCCTCTCAACTGGAAGGAAACTGGAGAAAGACAATTGTTTGGCCCCGCTATACTACAAGAAGCCGAAGAACAAGTCCAATTAATTCGAGATAGATTGAAGATAGCTCAAAGCAGACAAAAGCGTTATGCAGATAATCATCGCCGAGATTTGAGTTTTGAGCCCAATGATTATGTGTATCTTAGAGTCACCCCTCTCAAAAGAGTTAAGAGAATTCAAGTAAAAGGAAAGCTTGCCCCTAGATATGTTGGACCATTCAATGTCTTGGAATGAAGAGAAGAGGTTGCTTACAAGCTTGAGTTACCCCGGTCTTTTGCCAGAATCCATGATCTGTTCCATGTATCACAGTTGAAGAAATGTTTGCGAGTGACAGAGGAATAGATGCCATTAGAAGCCATTGATTTGCAAGAGGATCTTACCTACAAGGAGCAACCAGTAAAAATTTTAGATGTAGTAGAGCGTATCACAAGAAGCAAGATCATCTATTTTTGCGAAGTCCAATGGAGCAATCATTCCGAAGAGGAAGCTACTTGGGAGCGTGAAGAGGATTTGAAGTCCCAGTTTCCCCACCTATTCTCTAGCCAGCCTGAATCTCGGGGTCGAGATTCCATTTAAGGAGAAGGTTTGTAACATCCCAAAATTTGAATTTTGAAATTGTTGAACTTAAAAATGAACCATTTACAATTTTCCTGAATTAATCCAAGCTTAATTTGATTTTCTATTAATGAAAGGATTTAATTTGACTAAACTATTCCTCAAACTAAAGATTTTTCATTGTGCTCGAAGGAATTTTTCTGTATTTTTGGAGATTTTTCTGAATTTATTAGCTATTTATTTGAATTTATTTGCTTTTATTCTAATTTCTGGAATTTTCTTAATTCGAAAAATAATTTTTATTCTCTAAAATTTTCTTAGGCCGAATCTCTACTGCCCATTTCTTTTCCTCGCCCGGCCCGCTCTACTTCTCTTCCCTAGGCCCGTTTCGCCCGCGCACTGTACAGCCCACCAGCTCCCGTCGCGTCGGCCGTCCAATCGACGCCACGTGTGTGGCTACGATGCAGCCACGTCGCCACACCCGTGAACCCTAGCCACCGCCATCGCCGAGTCCATGTTGGTGCCGTCCTTGGAGTTCGCGTCAACTATACGTCCCTCGAGGCTATAAAAAGCCGAGCCGCCGCCAGTTTTGGGTTCCTCTCGTGACGCCGCACCCGCTGCCCCCTCTCCCGTCACTCAAGCCACCGTCATCTTCGCGCGCGAGCTCGCCGGAGTTCCCTGCATTGACCGAAGCCTTCCGGCACCACTATCTTCTCCGCCAGTGCACCTCCGTCACTGTCGCTTGCACGTTCGGGTTGCTCGCGTCGTTCTCGTCCAGATCTGACGAAGTACCGAGCCAATCCATCGCCTTTCCGCCGTGCGCCACGTCTTCTTCCTCGCATTCAGTGAGTTGTGCCGCCACCTCGCCGTCACATTCCGTCGAAGAATCTCAGTCGTCCGATCTCGCGCCAGCACCCCAGATCACGCCACGCCTCCGTCGCCCACACCCTTGTCTTCCCGTCATCCGATCCGGTGCAGCCGCTGGATGCGCAATGCGTGGTCATCCATGTGGCCGCTACATCAGCACCGGGTCAGCAGCCACGCATGTGCCGCGTCAGCCACCATGTCAATCACTTCCACGTTAGCCCTAGCTCTATTCCGTGAACCTAGTCTACCTTAGACCACAACACGTCCGTGGACTCGGTCCATAGACCGAGGGTCCCACCTGTCAGCCTAATAGAGATTTTCTAATTTACTTTTTTTTGGGAAATTGATTGCCGACATCAGCGCTGCGCAATAAATCGATTTTCCAATAGAAAAATAAATCGAAAAATTCGGATTTTCTGATTTTCAGTCTTTTTCTCTAAATTTAATCTTTCAGAGGCCCATTCTCTCTCGTACGAACTCCGATTGAGGCGATTCAAATTTCTATTTTTTTTGTAAAATTGATCTCTACCTTCCAGAGTCATTTATTTTCAGTTTTGAGCTGGTTTAAGTTTCTGTTTGATATTTATTTGGTTTCAATTCCTTCTTTTCCGGTAGACGCTAATTCCGAGGGAGCGAACGGAGACTTCGAAGACCAAGACTCAACACTAGATCAGCAAGGCAAGTCGTAACCTTTGATCATATTGAACCTATGTTTGCGAAAGTACTTTGCTTTATACAATTGCATGCTATTTCTGTAAAATAATTATTTGTCGGGAGTAGCTATGTACCTAGTTGACATTATAACACCTTGATTGTTGGGATGACATGTATCCATTGTTAACCCTAGGTTGGGTTAGTACTAGTTGGACATATTCATATTACCAACACTGGGTTACCGTAGCTATGCTTAGACATGCTTAGTTGTACGATGGGATTCATATCACATGTTGAATAATGTTAATCCTGACTTAATGAGATATTGAATTGTGGCTGATAGCCGCTGTTGTAAAATTTGTTGTGCCATGGCGGGGTTTGCCATTGGTCTTGGTTGAATGAATTGTTTTCTCTTAGGCAAGTGATCGTACAGTAAAGGGGGTGCTTTCTAGCATATTGGGATGTGGATGTCTTGCCTGAGACAACTTAAGGACTTAATCTTGTGCGCCATTGAATTGGGCCTAACCGTAGTACCATAAGTCTGGTATGGAACAAACCTAACTAATTAATTTGCCATTCATTAGCCTTAAGTACTTCCAATTGGTGGTGTGGATTCCGGAGTGAACGGGTAGACTCACATGGCTCAACAGGGGGCCCCGAGGGGCGAAACCTTAGTGGACAGTACCGAGTTTAGACAGAGCATTGTAAAGGCTTTGTCATGATCTCTCTGCGGCACACCAAAGGAAGTGTGCTAATATCGATTGCACAAAGAGATGATCATGTCTTGTGGGTAAAGAAATACAACCTCTGCGGAGTGTAAAACTATTCGAATGGCCGTGTCTGCGGTCATGGACAAGCCCGGGAATTTCACATGGGGTATAGAGTGTTTCATGAAATGTGGAAAGTGGAATTATTAGGATGTGAATGGGGAGTTCACGGTTGTTTTGTTGTTTAAAGTTAATACTGTTGAATTTATTGGTTGATACTTGTTTTAGATAGTGTAGGGTGATGCCTCGCTGTTCTGTTCATGTTGTCTACCATTGATCTACTAGTTATTTATTATCTTTTTCATTAATATGCTTTCAATCTATTTACTGTATTTCAATTCAAGTTATTGCTTTCTGCAAATGAACCATATGGCTATCCTTATCAAGCCGTGCATGAATATATTGCATCAATTTCCTACAGCTTGCTGAGTACTTTTTGTACTCACAGCTATACGCCTTTGTTGATCAGTTGCCGAGGAAGGATCAGGAAATAATGAATATCATGAGGAGGAATTCTATGAAGACTACATGGATTAGGAAGGCGTTCCCTAGACGATTGCCTGTGGCATGTCGAATGGCCCAAGTTATCTTATTTCCGCTGCAACAGTTTATTTGTTTCTTAAGCCCTTAAGGCATAGTGGTGTAAACTTTGACCATAAGGTCATTTGCTTTATTTAATAATCATTTGCTTCTTCTTAGTTGATTTTTCGTATGGAAGGATATTTCATCTATGTTTCCACTGTGTGCACTAGCATGATCCTGGACTAGTGCAGTATACACAGAGGGTTTTGGATTTGCAAATCCGGGTCCCGACAGCGAATAACTTGGGTGCGAACCTTGTTAGTTGCCTATGGCAGATTGAAGGATTTCTACGGTTGTGTTTATTTCCGCTACTATTTATTTACTTGCAGTCTTAGCCCTACGAGGCGTATTCATGAAAGGTTGACCAAAAGGTCGTCGAACAGTTATATTTAATATGGATGAAGTCTTTGTTATGTTACCATTAAGTATATTTGTGATATTCATCAATGTTGAGCCTGTGTGCACTAGCGTGGTCCTGGACTAGTGCAGGATACACAGAGGGTCCGGATTTGCATATTCGGGTCTCGACAGGCTTGTTGCTCGAGATCTCATCTTGAGACTTACCCACGCCCTTATCCTGACCACTAGTCTTAGAATACTTATTCTTCTTGAACTTAGTAGTTTTTGAACCATCATCACATGACTAGAGCTTTTCTTCATGCTCTCCTCAGCTGACATGAGCATCCCATACCGATCAGTCAAGGACTTCTCCATGCCATTCATATGAAAGTTCAAAATGAATGGCTCATAGCTCTGAGGGAGCGACTAGAGAACCAAATCAGTGGCCAACTCTGGACTAAGGGGGAAAACAAGCTTTCCCAAGCTCTCAATGTAACTAATCATCTTGATCACATGAGGGCTGACCAGACTCCCTTCAGCTAGCCTGCATGCAAACAATGACTTCATGGTGTTGTACCTCTCAGCCCTCGCTTGGTTCTCAAACATGCCTTTTAAACCCACAATCATACTATGGGCAGCCACATCCTCATATTGCTTCTGAAGCTTAGAGTTCATGGTGACAAGCATGAGACAGCTAACGTCAATGGATTCAGTGCAATGCTTTTCATAGTTATTCTTTTTAGCTTGAGTGGCATTCTCAGCCAGTTCATCAAGGTACGGTTTCTCTAGAATATATTCCTTCTTTTCTTGTTTTAGAATGATTCTCAGATTGCGATACTAGTCCATAAAGTTTGTTCCATTCAGTTTATCCTTTTCAAGAATCAAACGCAAGCTAAAACTAGGTGCAGAGGTAGTAGTAGGTGTCATTTAATCTACAACACAAATATGCAACAAATAAGCACTTTGTTTATGTATGACCTTCTATTAAACAATTTAATAAAAGGTATTCCCACTATATGAAATCATGTCCCTCTTAACAACATATAGCGAGTCAAGATCCAAAGTTCATTAAGTCCTAGTGAGCTTTGGCATCACTGCTAGAAACATAATGTTAATCCGTAAACAACACCTTGCTAATTACATCTCATGTAATTCTTGCTTGTTGAGTGACATCTCATGTTACCGACTCAACACCACGCCCCTAGGTGCAAAATCATTTTGATAGCCTAGTTAAGTTAAACCAATGTTCATGTGTATGTGTCCAATACATACCCTACCATGTTAAGATTGGTAATCGCACTCTACTTTGTCAGATGTACCAATCAACGATCAAAACTTGATAGTTGCAATAATTTGTAAAGGCATCAAATTAACTTAATTTTCTTTGAGGGATACTACTCTAACTTGATCGAATTATCTAGTGTAATCGTATGTAAAGCAGTGTAATAGGAAAAATAAATCACAGATAATCATATTAAGCTGTGAAATAGTATGGCCCATGACATAGCAATCTCTATTGCCACGCTACCTATTCACCGAGCCATGATGCTAGAGATCTTCATTCTACCTTAGCTATTACTCCTAATAGCTATTAAAGAATTACATTGATCATCAAGCATCACAAATCAACACGCAGGTCATGACTATTACATGTATCACATACACAAGAGCCATACTATTCACATCTCATCCTGCAAAAGCAAGTTATGTAAAGAATCCAATTCCATGATGTGATATGAGCGCATGATATAGAAAAATTTGGGGCACGTATTCGGTATATCGATTTCTATGGAGAAATTTCATCAGATTAATCAAATTAACCAAATTCTGAAATGATCTCATCGACTCGATTTCCATTGAAAAATCACTCTGCTCGGTTGGACCCGTACGGTTGAGCGTGGTTGTCCACCCTAATGGTGGAAAACCGACCAGTAAGGGTGATTCAAGCAATGCTGCCAAGAACAGTCGACACAACCAAAACAGATTGATCTATCATGAAACCCAAAACCCGAAAGCCAGAAACCGATTGATCTCATCAACCGATTACTAACAACTGATTTATCTCATGAACCGATCTAGGTCTTCATACCAAACCAGCAGTAGATCCAATCTACTACTGCCGCACATCGTGCATATGCGAATCATCCAGATCATAAACTAGAAGAGTTGGCTCTGATACCACTGAAGGGTTACGGTAGGCTACACGAGCGCAAATTAAAAATTCTACTGATCCCAACAGGCCACGCAAGTAAATGATCATGGATTATAAATCGTTACCGCTACACGTGCAATACAGCGAAAGAATATGTCGAAGCAGATAGACATTGCACTTCCTGGTATGGTCAGAGCAACAAGTTGATACTTTAGCTTCTGGATTGGTCCAATCAACTCCGTGATCGGTCCAAACAGTCATCCTCAAATAGCACCGCAATAGAGCAGCCCCTTTATCAGTATCCACACGTCCGGGGTTGGAACACCGAGCGTCGGGGTGCTAGCACTGTACGCATAATAGAGATGGTGGAGGACGACTATGGTTTCGGTGGTGATGCAACTCTTGCATACAACTTCTGAATCAAACCCTAAGCCTACGTCCCCTTTTTATAGCCCTCGGTGGCACCCAACCCTTCAGCCCAATCTGAGTCCATATTCAATTCGACCGATTAGAACGGATCCAATCCGAACTATGATAACCGATTATAACCATTCCAAACCCCTTAAGTTTGTGACCCTATAGGTTCATGCATATTTGGACACGACTTGGAAACATCTTTCTGACTTATAATCGATAATGGTTCCTAGTAGTACATATCAATTTCCAAATATTCATAAAGCATAGGACGAATCTACGTGTGATAATGTCATGTTCCCTTTGCCTCATGATATTAGATTGAACTCAAGGCGAGAGTCGTATCATCCTATGACAGCTCGATCCATTCACTCATACCATAGTGGATTAATTTATCTAGATTGACTCTCAATCACATTCAGCATGGCCATGCACTTCCTTAATCCATCTACCTCGAGGGGCCAGAGATATCTCTCTGTTATGTAGGAACGGTAAATTCCATCTTGATCATTCATGTACCTCAACATGTTTCATGGTAAACCCGAAAACTACCTTTATAATTACCTGGTTAAAGAGTAGTGTTTGGCATCTCCTAAGTAAACCAGTAGTACACATCTAGGAAACCATTGACGATCTCAGGTCTAAGGATCATACATACACTATGTATGAGACCAACAATTCTCATAATGTCTCATATGGGTCTATCCAACGCATGTTCTCCAATATGTGTCCACATTATTGATTAGATATCTCCATATCTCTATGACCCATGAAACATGGCCATCAATCAATACATGTGCTGATCTATTAAACATAATTGTCCTATACTATCATAACCGATCAGGGATAACTTTAATAACATCGATATATGAAAAGAGTTTCACGAACAAGACACATACTTGTTGATCAATCCAATCTATATTTATTTAAAGGACAAACAATTATACTATTCCATAAACATAAGACGTGATACAATCATTTTCATAATTGCCTCAAGGGCATATCACCAACAATATATAGTCATAGCATAGACAGTTCATGGTACAAACTGTCTGTGTACTTCACAACTGTCTGTAAGGACCTGAATCCACTGATTTGAACCCACTGTGTTTACCGCACTAGTCCCAGGATCAACACTAGTGCACATAGCTTATCATTGGTACATATCACATCATACTCAACGATAATAATAATAATACTCCATTTATTGATATAGCTAAGTGTACGATCTTATGACCAACTTACATTATTAAACCACGCAGGGCTAGACATGAAATATAAACTAGAAATATGCAGCGGAAAATAGAAGATGTAGATGGCTCATCAGTTCACCACAGGCAACTGACAAGGCTCGGACCCTAACGACTCGTGTCCTCCTGGAACTCTTCCTCCAACACAGGCGTAGACTCTTCAACTGTTGATTGTTGTTGTTTGGCAAGGGTGAGTACTTAAAGCACTCAACAAGTTGTGCACTGAATGCATTTCTATGTAACTATATGCAAGGCTTATTCCAAAGGAAAAGGCTATTATGGCTATTTTGCAATAAGTACCATTTATGAACAAATACATCAAATAGATTGTAAATACTCTAAAACAAATAACAGTAATAGATAGATTCAACAATTCTCAAGTAAACCAAGTTTCTAATCCTAAGTCAAGTTTCAACCTTCCACATGGCAATTCCGCCATCCCAATGAAGTTTTCCATTTAATTAAGCTAACCCTTATTGTCATTCTCGAGCTTTTCTCAATACCGCGAGCATGGCTATCCGAATAGATTTACACTCTGCAGAGGTTATGCACTGTACCCACACGATACAACCATACACCACAAAGGCGAGTGATTATAACAAAGCCTTTACAATGCACTACCTTAACTTGATACTACCCGCTAAGGTTTCAACACTGGTGGGTCTGAAAACCACAAGCAGGGCCCCCTCTTGCGCCTTGTGAATTACTCCATAACTTGGGAACTCACACTACCAATGATAGTACCAAACTAAGACATTGCAAATTAATCAGCTAGGTTGTCCTATACTGGACATGTGGTTGCATGATTGACTCAGGTCAAAGACTTGCAAGGTTAAGTCCTTAGGATAATTAAAACAAGACTTCCACATACCCTCTCCTCTGCCCATCGGGCCCACCTTGGCATACTCGCCCCTTGTCACTTGACCCAATCTAAATGATTACCACCCCAGTTGATTACCAAGCACCACGTGCCATCAACAAGTCAAAATTGTTGCGTGACATGACTCGCCACTACAACTCAATCTCATTGTGTGATCTCACATGACACACAAGTTCATATCATTGTTCCATATTCCATTAGTCAACGTTAATTATTAATGATTCAAATACATGTGATGACATGGCATGGCTAAGCAGCTAACACAGTCTAACAATCCCATGTTGATTTTAGTATTAACCAACTATAGTAAACCAATCTAGAGTGACAATAGATCATAGCATACAAATGACAAGGTAGGGTATATATAAAAAGGTATATTAACTAAGTCCCAATTTAATTTAAATCAATTGTATATGTGAAATAACATGCAATGGAGTAAAACAATATAGCGATTTTGTAAACATGGGTTCAACATGATCAAAGCATAACTTGCATTGGAATAGGTTCTGGTCTTGCTCTGGAACTTGATCTTGAGTTGATGGATCCTCCTCCGAAGCGTCGCACAACACAATGTCTACGCGTACCAAAGTAGAAAAGTAAATAAATAAAAAAATAGAGAGAAAATGAACTCCAAAAATCAAATAAAATTCACCATTAAATAGATCTCAATTTTACAAATTTTTAGAAATTTGAATCACCCAAATCCGAGTTAAAATGCAAAAGTTATAGCCTTTCAAAGATTGAACTAATTCTGAAAATACAGAAAATAGAAAATCTGATATTCCCGAATTATTTTTGTACTGAAAAACCGCATTTATGATGTCAGCATGACTTCATGATGACGTCAGCATCGCAGAATTTCCAATCGGATTATTTTCCAATAGAAAAACACAATTATGACGTCAGCATGACGTCAGCGAGTCTTTGGACCAATCAGAGATCGACACACGTCCACGGTCTATAGACTTGGCTCACGACGCTGGCCGGTCCACCATGCACCTGGTGCACGGCTCTTTGGCCCCCGCGCCCAACACGCGTCAGCCATCCAATGGGTGCTAACAGCGGCGAGATCCAGCGCGTTGATCTAAGATCTAACGATCCGATCTTACCGATGTAGCCCACTGTAGATGCGACCACGTGGCTCAATCTCACACGTCCGAGGTAGATCCAACGGCTGACGGTAGATGATGAGGTTTACTGTTACCGTGCTTACGTGGTGCTATCAGGATCGATAGACAAAGATCCAATAATTAGCAGAGCTCCAACCAGCGATGGCGGCACGGTGGCGACGTTCTTACCGGAAGCGAAGACGACGAGCCCAACGGCGTTTTGGCGACGTTCTGACGACGAAACTCCACGGATCTAATGCATCTTGAAACGGTGATTCCAGATCTGTCCTCAACGGCGGCGAACGAATACCGGACGACGACGAAATACAACGTAAACCGATGGAGGCGCAGCAAGGAACAATGGCGAGCTCTGGAGCGATGGCTACGGTGGTGCAAGCGGCAACTCTAGGGCTCACGGATGTGCAGGGAGACGGCGATTCTTGGGGGTCTACCCATCTCTTAAATACCCTAAGCGTCTAAGCCCTACACGGCGAGAAAGACCAACGTCGTAACGATGGCGGACTCCGAGTTCGCGACGGAGACGATGAACGGCAGCGTGACATGTGTCCCAATCGGACGGCTCACGGCACACGCGACGCGACGCTATCCTGGTCCAACACTCCATCTAGATCCAATGGTCAGAAATCGCTAGGGTTTTGAACTCACCTCGCGCGTCGAATTTAGATCCAACGGCGGACGATTCACCCTCTAGAAATTGGGCCGCAAACGGGCTGACGCACATGCACAGTAACGGGCCAAGCCCAATACTATTCACTAGACTTTTCCATGAATTTTTCTTTTAAAATAATTACAGAAAATCATTTGATTTGTTTTAGGCAATAAAAATACCAGGAAAAATCCCAGAAAAATCTCAAAAATACTTTGAGACATTTTGAACTCAAATAAAATTTTTTGGCTAAAATTTATATTATATTTTTATATATTTAATTAATTTTCATAAAAGGCCAATATACATTTTCTGAAATTAATCCAAATAAAATCCAAAAAAATCCAATAAATTTCAGAAAATCACAAAAGACACAAATGACATTAAAATAATATTTAAGCAAAATTTGGGATGTTACACTGTCTGTGACATCAGCTTGTCACGGACGGTTCTTAGCATATCATAAAACTTTGACAGTCGTGCTAACAAAACCGTACGTTATTATATTTAACAGAGACGGTTTTTGAAAACCGTTTGTGATGTGGCATCTAAAATTGACCTTTTCTGCAGTAGTGCCTGTATCGTCAGGGTTGTCTCCACAAATCAAGAGTTATCCATCTCACCAAAAGATCGGGCCTCCATTAGTCTTGCCATAGGCCCTATCATGTGTGCTGGTGCTAGCACACAAACGCACGGCGTTCCTTCCCTGATCATGTGAACTTCAGTAGAGATGTTGCTGCTAATACTGCACTGATCAGGATGATTGTTCGGGCAAGTTCAACTACCTCTCGAGGACACGTGCTATGTTGAATCGGGCTACTTCAACTCTCCTTCTGCTGCATTGTGTGTCTAGTGGCAACGATCCACGATCTCTTACTTTCTTGGCATTCTTGTTTACGCGGCATAATTTTTAATTTGTGCTAGTATACCCTACCGTATTCCTTCAAAAAATACTAATGATACATGTGGAAGACTTGTTCTGCCATAAATTAACGACGCCTGATTTTCGGCCATACCACAACTACATAATGATACAACACTATCACTTCATCAGGGTTCGTTCCCAATTTTTTAGGAAAAACTGATAGTGATATTTGAATCTGTGTGGGTGAGAAATATGATGCAAAACATCACTATCTGTTCTGACCTCAGGACCGATAGTAATGTTGTTGGTATCATTATCAGTTCTAAGATCGGAACCGATAGTGATATTTTACTATCGGTTCTGATATCAAAACCGATGGTGAGAATTTGGTTATCATGATTGGTTCTGAGGGTAGAACCGATCGTGATAGCGCATGACCCCTCCAGTTCTCTTCTCGTGCTTGACTTCTCGGCTTCTCTAACCAATCGATGCAAAAACTGAAAGCTAAGGTGTCCACCTCGCGCCTGACCTCTCGGCTTACCCTCCATTCTATAAAAATGGAGTGTACTCCTCTCCGCCCTCGTGCCTCTTTGCTTCCCTTCACCGGCCCCTTCACCCCTCCTCGCTCGCGTCGCCCATCTGCCTATTCGACGCAGATGAGCATATATCTCTATCGGATGAAAACCGACTGTGATAGTCACTCATCATCACTGTCGAAGGACTTTGTATTACCACCAAAACCGACCCAGATGACAAAAAAAACTGACCCAGATGACCATTTTTGTAGTAGTGTACGTCACTCGATACAAACATATATGGTGCAACTTGGTAGTCTTATAGTTGGCCGACACTGTTGCTAGCTATTGTTGGATTTTCATGTGTAGTTCAGTAAGCTGTCTTGATGTTTGATTCATTCATATATACATATTGTTCCAAGATAATCAATTGTTTAGGTCTCTATGTCAAGTACTGAGAATTGTCAATTACAAACATATGTGGTAAGGTTGTCACAAATTAGTCTATAATCTTATCCCTAGTGGCGAGAAGGTCTTTTAATTAAGGCAGCCCAACATCTAAGAACACTTTATTTATATCAAGTTGAGCATTATTGCTAGTTGTATGCCTCAGTCATTGCAAATTGAGGTGGAGATCCTTTTGATTATCTCTTTATGCCTCAGTTGGTATTTATGCATATCCTTTTGATTATCTCTCAGTGACTGCAAATTGCACACATATATAAAATAGAGCCTACAAACAAGGTAGACGACATGGAAAAGCTATTAGATGTTTAATAAAAACTTGATGTGGGGATAGAACAATTGAAGTGAAAGTCTGAGTTAACAAAAAAGATTTATGAGACAAAGCACAAACTAAAAGACATAAATGATAAATCACAAGATATTGAATTTGTTAATAATGTACTCATTATTAAGGAGCACAGAGCGATGTAGAGTTGGAAGAAGTCAAAGCTGAGCTTATAGAGGTAATATAAAGGTAGTGATAATATACCAAACAACCTATTTTCACAACAAAATGATCGCTTTTTCAAGGATTAATGGATATGACTCAAAGTCAATTAGTAATTGGTGTCAAACAAATGGGCACTGTACTGACGCTATGGAACTACAAGGACAACCGAAAAGCCACTGTTGCGAAAGCTCTTACATATATGATGGAAGACATGAAAAAGCCATAAGGTCTCCTTGTCTTGATCTATCAAATAATATTGTTTCTCAATATATTCTTGTTAATATTTTAACTAGTTTATTGCATCCCTGTAACATAAAAGTAAATACTTCAAACAAAAGTTGGCTATAAAAATGATATGAAATACTGCTCTTGTGTCAACAAGTTTTGCAAGGAAAAGGATGCTAGAAGATTGTGCCACTAAGTTCTACGTTGATTATGTATCCTGAGGAGAGTTACGTTAGAGGATTGTGCTACTAATTTCTGCATTGAGTATGTATCCATAAATTAACACTGTCAACAGTTTTGTGAATGTGAATATACTGTGAATTTATCAATCTGTGAGTATACTTTGAATGTGAATATGCTGTGAATTTGTGTGCATATATTGTCAATCTGTGAATATATTTTGAATTTATCAATCTGTGAGTATACTATGAATGTGAATTTGTCAATCAATGAATCTATGTATTCCTGGAGCTATTCAGGAAAATAGATTGGGATTTATGCACGAATCTCTTTGGATTCAAAGCTAATAACGGATAGAAACCAGAAGGATGTCTCTATCGGTTCTGAGAGTGGAACCAATAGAGATTCATGTATTATCTCTATCGGTTCCATGCTCAGAATCGATAGAGATAATTGGTCTTCTAGGTCAGTTCCGAGCTCGGAACCGACCCAGATGAGCATATATCTCTATCGAAAGAAAACCGACCTTGATAGTCACTCATCATCACTATCTAAAGACTTTGTATAAACGCCAAAACCGATCCAGATGACAAAAAAACCGACCCAGATGACCATTTTTGTAGTAGTGTACGTCACTCGATACAAACATATATGGTGCAACTTGGTAGTCTTATAGTTCGCCGACACTGTTGCTAGCTATTGTTGGATTTTCATGTGTAGTTCAGTAAGCTGTCCTGATGTTTGATTCATTCATATATACATATTGTTCCAAGATAATCAATTGTTTAAGTCTCAATGTAAAGTACTGAGAATTGTAAATTACAAACATATGTGGTAAGGTTGTCACAAATTAGTCTATAATCTTATCCATAGTGGCGAGAAGGTCTTTTAATTAAGGCAGCCCAACATCTGAGAACACTTTATTTATATCAAGTTGAGCATTATTGCTAGTTGTATGCCTCAGTCACTTCAAATTGAGGTGGACATCCTTTTGATTATCTCTTTATGCCTCAGTTGGTATTTATGCATATCCTTTTGATTATCTCTCAGTGACTGCAAATTGCACACATATATAAAATAGAGCCTACAAATAGGGTAGACGACATGGAAAAGCTATTAGATGTTAAACAAAAACTTGAGGTGGGGATTGAACAATTGAAGGGAAACTCTGAGTTAACAAAAAAGATTTATGAGACAAAACAAAACTAAAAGACATAAATGATAAATCACAAGATATTGAATCTGTTAATAATGTACTCAACATTAAGGAGCACAGGACGATGCAAGGTTGGAAGAAGCCAAAGCTACCAAACAACCTATTTTTGCAACAAAATGATCGCTTTTTTAGGGATTAAGGGATATGACTGAAAGTCAATTAGTTATTGGTGTCAAACAAATGGGCACTGTGCCGAAGTTATAGAACTACAAGGAGGACCGAAAAGCCACTGTTGCGAAAGCTCTTACATATATGTGGAAGACATGGAAAAGCCATAAGGTCTTCTTGTCTTGATCTATCAAATAATGTTGTTTCCCAATGTATGGTTGTTAATATTTTAACTAGTTTATTGTATCCTTGTAACATAATAGGAAATACTTCAAACAAAAGTTGGCTATAAAAACGATACGAAATACTGCTCTTGTGTCAACAAGTTTTGCAAGGAAAAGGATGCTAGAAAATTGTGCCACTGAGTTCTATATTGATTATGTATCCTAAGGATAGTTACGTTAGAGGATTGTGCTACTGATTTCTACATTGAATATCTATCCATAAATTAACACTGCCAATAGTTTTGTGAATGTGAATATACTATGAATTTATCATTCTGTGAGTATACTATGAATGTGAATATGCTGTGAATTTGTCAATTGTGCATATATTGTCAATTTGTCAATATATTGTGAATTTGTCAATCTGTGAATCTATGAATTCCTGGTGCTATTCAGGAAAATAGATTGTGATTTATGCAAGAATATCTATCGGTTCAAATCTAATAACAGATAGAGATCAGAAGGACGTCTTTGTCGGTTCTGAGAGTGGAACCGATAGAGATTCATGTATTATCTCTATAGGTTCCATGCTCGGAATCAATTGAGATAATTGGTTTTCTAGGAGCTCGAAACCGACCCAGAAAACACTACTATAGAATAGCACATCACTGCCAGGTCCACAATGACATCACTGCCGGTTACCGAGGCCGGCAGTGATACTAGGGTCTATCACTACCGGGTCATGAACCGGCAGTCATGAGGATTATCACTGCCGGTTCTACCTACAACCGGCAGCGATATCGAACAAATCATTACCGAGTCAAACCAAAATCTGGTAGTGATGATGTCGGGACCTGAATCTGCAAATCCGGACCCTCTATGTATTCTGCACTAGTCTAGGATCGCGCTAGTGCACACAGGCTAAACAGGGTTATAGTACCACAATCATACACAGCGGAAATAATAATAAAGTACTTCAAACATGTATTTAAACGAGTTGTGCGACCTTATGGTCTCCTTACATAGATCAGCCACGCAGGGCTTACATTATCAGAGTAAATAGAAATAACAGTGGAAAACATATAATCATCCGTAGAAGCCCCTTCTTGACACAGGCAACTGACTGGGCTTGCCCCCTAGATCTCTGGCTCCTCGACGTACTCCTCCTCCCATACTGGCGTTGATTCTCCACTAGTGTTGTTTTGAAAGCAAGGGTGAGTACACACCGTACTCAACAAGTAATGCACAGAATGCAGTGCTTATAACTATATGCAAGGCTTATTCCAAAGAATTGGCTTACTTGGTTCTTTTGCATCAAACAGCATTTTAAACTTATATCTTACTTAGATTAAAAGCAGTGAAACAGCTATATAAAATGCTAAGTTCTTCAAATAGTTTTTCTTCAATGATTTTCGGCACACAGCCTTAAACAACTCATTTTTAGCATTGGCACACAGCCACCCAATCCATATTTTTATTTTTGAAGATCTAACCATTGATTGTAATCCCCGAGCAATGTCCAATACCGCGGACTCGGCTATTCGAATAGATTTTACACTCTGCAGAAGTTGTACACTTTACCCACAAGATACAGCCATTCACCACACAGGTGACCGTACGTAACAAAGACTTTCAAGAACCTCTACCTTAACCAATGAACCTCTCCGGTGTTGCCTTCGCTATCACTCCTCTCACGCAGTGCCAGCCGAAGTATAGGACACACCAACACTGTTGGATGGGAACCAAGCCGCAGCATAGGTACGCTCCCCCGCACAGATACACCCCCGTGTACTGTCACCCTGAGGTATCAGAGGAAAGATATCAGAACCCTAATCAACTAGGTCTGTCCCATATCAGACATGTGGTTGTACGGGTGACTCAGATCAAAGGCTTGCAAGGTGAAGTCCTTAACTGACCGAGGCAAGACTTCCAACACTCAACGGTGGCACACAGCCCAATGTGGCACACAGACTCACATCACTCATCAACCCATTGCCACACACCCCACACGCACACACGACCTCTTGCCACTTGCCCTAGTCTAAATCATTTCCCACCCCGTTGATTATTGTGCAACACATGCCAGCAATAACTCAACATCGGTGAAGAACCACACAGGTCTCTGAACCTCAATCTCATCATGTGGCATCATCACACCACATTCAAAATACATTCAGTATTTCATTAATCAATATTGTAGTATTTTCGAAAGATCATTAATGATTCGTTGCAAGGCTAAGCATCTATTCACGGTCTAGCCTCCCGTGTTGGCATCATATTAACATCCAACAGATATGAATAACCTTAGGGTGGACAAAGATTTAAAGGCATACAAATAGTAATTTCAAGGTGACATTAACAATATGGGTTGGTTAGCTAAATTACCCAAATTCATTTAAATATATTTTAATTAATTTAGCATCATAGTTTTAAAGCAAAATATATGTTGAAAAGAAACTGGGATCAAAATGGTCAAACCATCACTTGCCTTCAAAGAGTTGCTGATCCTGATCTGGAGCTTGGTCTTGTGCTGGAAATTCTCCCGCAAAGCTTTCCGGCAAATCAACATCTACTCGAAATAAATAAATACACAATAAATATAATTTTCAGAGTGTAAGTTCAACAATAAAAATTCAGAAAAATTCACCAATAAATATATATTGATTTTACAAATGTTTAGAAATTGGAATCACCTCAATCGGAGTTAAAATGCAAAAGTTATGGCTTTTCAAAGTTTGCAAATATATTAAAAAGAATAAACTGAATTAACATAATTATTTTTCAATAGAAAAAATGATTTATTGCGTCAGCATGATGTCAGCTGACACGTGGCGCACTCTAGTGCAGCCACGTCACCTCGGTCTATGGACCCAGTCCACTGCTCGGGTGTCGGGACCCGAATCTGCAAATCGGACCCTCTGTGTATTCATGCGATCCAGATCACGCTAGCACACACAGATCATACTGAGGTTGCACATCACAGACATTCACAAGGATATAAGAATAAATAGTGCAAACATGTATATAAAACGAGTTGTACAACCTTATGGTCTCCTTACAGATAAGTCAGCCACGCAGGGCTTACATTATTCAAAACAAAGAAATAGCAGCGGAACATAAAAAGTCGTGTAAGCATCCATCTTGCCACAGGCAACCGACTGGGCTTGCCCCCTAGTTGCTCGTGTCCTCGACGTACTCCTCCTCCCATACTGGTGTAGTCTCCTCCACTGATGTTGGGGGTTGATAAGCAAGGTGGGGTGAGTACACAAGGCACTCAACAAGTAATGCACAGAATGCAGCACTATTACTATATGCAAAGCTTATTCCAATGGATTGGCTTAATTGATCCTTTTTGCATCAAGTAGCATTTTTAAACTAGTATCTTGTTTAGATTAAAGCAGTGAAACAGATATAAGTAATACTAATTTCAAATGGTTTTTCTTCGAAGATTCTCGCACACACCTTATTAGTTCATTTCCAACAACGGCACACACCACCCTTCCATATTTTGTTTATGAAAAACTACCCCTTGATGTAATCCCGAGCAATGCTCAATCTACCGTGAGCACGGCTATTGAATAGTTTTGACACTCTGCGGAGGTTGTACACTTTACCCACAAGATCTGACCGCTCACCACACAGTGATTGTCCGCAACAAAGCTTTTCAGAACTTCTACCTTAACCAAAGAACCTCTCCAGATGCCTTCACTATCACTTCCCTCACACAGAGCCAAGTATAGGACCGGCCAATCACCGTTGGATGGGCACCAAGCCGTAGCACAGTGCGCTCCCCATACAGATACACCCACATGTACTGTCACCCCGAGGTATCGGAGGAAAGATATCGAACCCTAGTCAACTAGGTCCGTCCCATGTCGATACATGTGGTTGTACGGGTGACTCGGATCAAAGGCTTGCAAGGTGAAGTCCTTAGCGGCCAAGGCAAGACTTTCAACACTCAACAGGGCACACAGCCCAATGTGGCACACAGACTCACATCACTCAACAACCCAATGCCACACAGGCCCACCTGGCACACAGCCTCTTGCCACTTGCCCCAGTCTAAATCATTTTCCACCCAGTTGATTATTGTGCAACACATGCCAGCAATAACTCAATATCGGTACGGAACCACACAGGTTGCTGTACCTCAATCTCAACATGTGGCATCATCACACCACTTTTCAAAATACATTCAATATGTCTTTAATCAATATTGTAGCATTTTTCCGAAAGATCATTCATGATTCGTTGCAAGGCTAAGCATCTACTCACGGTCTAGCCTCCCGTGTTGGCACAATATTAACATCCAACTAATATAATCAAAACTTAGGGTGACAATGATCTAGGCATACAATTAATAATTCAAGGTGGCATAACAAAATGGGTTGATTAACTACATTATCCCAAATTAATTTAAATTCATTTTAAATAATTAGCATGCATAGTTTCAAAGCATAAATTACATTTTAAAATCTGGGATCAAAATGATCAAAGCATCACTTGCCTTCAAAGAGTTGCTGGTCGTGTTCCGAAGCTTGGTCTTGAGCGACGAATTCTTCCTCGAAACTTCCGGAAAATTTACGTCTCGCGCATAAACAAAGTATACAATAAATAGCCAATACAGAAGACTATATGTCCTCAAAAATTCAAATAAAATTCACCAATAAATAGCTCACAATTTTATGAATTTTTAGAAATTTGAATCACCCAAATCCGAGTTAAAATGCAAAAGTTATAGTCATTTGAAGTTTGAATAAAATCTGAAAATACAGAAATTAAGAAAATCCGATTTTTCTGAATTATTTTTATACTGGAAATTCGCATTTATGACGTCAGCATGCCTCATGATGACGTCAGCACCGAAATGAATTTCCGTCGAAATATTTTTATATATGAAAATATTTATGGCGTCGGCGATAGCGTCGACGACACGTGCACGCCGAGAGGTCGCCACGTCGCTCTGGTCTATGGACTGAGTCTACGGGTTGGCTCGGTCCACCGTGGACCGGAGGCATCGCGTCTTGCGTGCACCGGGTGACGCAACCCTTGGCGTCGGCGGCAGCGCGCAGCCAATCCCGACGCGACACGCGGCGGATCGAATCGCTCGCTCAACCAGCGGTCGGATCTCACCCGCGCGGTTGGCGACGCCGTACTCCACGCCCCCGCGTCACGCATCCAGCGGTGCGCCCGAAACCAACGGTTGGATCTGGTCTCTCCCTCGATCCGCGCACACGCGTCGGCCACGGATTCGATGGGTGCGGCGTCATCTCCGCCGCCGACGTTCAAATTTGAGCGGCGCGATCCTAGGACAAAACGGATCCAACTCAACCGTTCGATCCGATCCAACGGCTCGAGTTACGAGTGTTTACTATTCATGGCGCGACGTGGCTCAATCTTACGCGTTCACTAACGATCCAACGGCTAAGACTAAAACATATCGCGGACATTATATCTAATCCAAGCCGTTCGTTCTAGATCTAACGATCAAGATTTAACTAACGTGTAAACCTTGGGGTTAATCCGGACCGTCCATAACAGATCTAACAGCACGATACAAACTAAATGTAGCGAGAGAAGGGCGGCGTGGCACGATCCTTACCCTCCTTGCGATCCGACGGTCAACGATGCTCGAGTCCGACGATGGCGTCGGCGGTGCAAGCTTGCGGAGATGAGGAAGATGATGTAGTCGGCGGCGTTTGGTGGCTCCCGGCGAGAAGATCTAGCGCGTTCGACGCGGCTCGCCGGGCGATGCTCGTGACCTCGGCGGCGGCAGTGGGACCGCGGCGAAGCAAGCGTCGGAGAACCGTGGCGGCGCGGGGAACAACTTCGGCGAGCTTTGTGAGCAACCGGAAGCGTTCGGGGCGTGCGCTAGGCTCTGACGCGTCTAGGAGTGCGCGTCACGCGGGTGGCGGCGCGCTAAATAGCGCCTCGGCGTCGCGCGAAATCTTGGCGAAATGGCGGACATGCGGCGGCCATTGCTCGGCGATCTCGCGAGGAAGAAACGGCGTGGCGAAATCCGGGCATCCACGCGCGGCGATCCAACGGCGAACAATGGGTGACGTGATGATTCCCCGATCGCACGATGTTGATCCAGCGCAAACGCGGCGGCTAGGGTTTGGCGGGTGGGTCATGTGGTAGGCGACGCGAGTGGGCCTCGACGCGATCTTGGGCCGGTCCAACGATTCGCCCAGACACTATCCCGGATTTTAAATCCTTTTGAATAAAAATAATTCTAGAAATTCAATTAAATTATTTGGGGCTTTTAAAATAGCAGAAAAATTCTAGAAAAATTCCAGAAAATACTTTGAGATATTTGGAACTTAATTAAAATATTTTCAATAAAACTTTGCAAAAACTTTTCCATTATTTAATTGTTTTCAAGGAAGGCTATATTTGAATAATTCCAAATAAATTTTAAATAAATTCCCAAAAACTCACAAAAAAAAATACTCCAAAATTTAAATTAGAGCAAAAATTAGGGTGTTACAAACCTCCCCCTTAATGAATCTCGTCCCGAGATTCGTGGTCATCTATAAAAAAAGTTAGGAACTCCTTCTTGAGATCTTCTTCACGTTCCCACGTTGCTTCACTTTCCAATGGTTGCTCCATGAACTCTGCGAAGCGCGTTGACTTGTTCCTTGTCTCTCTGTCCATTACGTCCGTAATCTTCATTGGATGTTCTTTGTAAGTCGATCTTCTTGCGCTCAATTGCCTCCAAAGGTGTTTGCTCTTAGGTACTCAAGACACTTCTTGATTGAGACACATGGAATACGTCATGCACTCCTGCCAAAGATGCGGTAACTCAATTGATACGCAACTTCACCTCTACGGCTCAAGATTTTGAATGGTCCGACATATCAGGTGCGAGCTTCCTTTTGCATGGAACCTTCGACTCCTTTGAGTGGTGTTACTCTAAGATACACAAAATCTTGGGTTCAAAGCTTAGTTCCTACGCGACGGTTGTCGGCATAACTCTTTTACTGGATTGTGCAATCTTCAATCTTTCCCGACCGAGGTGATCATGCTTCCGCTTCTGAAGAATGTCCGTCCAAAACATGTCGTTCGCTGTCTCATTCCAATTCAATGGTGTTCGACAGGACCTACCATCTGAGCTTCAAATGGAGACATTTGTAAGCTCGCTTTATAATCGTTGTTGTAACTAAACTCAAAGATAAGGCAAACACTTGTCCCATGAAGTGGAATATGCTAAGGCACATGCCCTCAACATATCCTCCAATATCGATTGACTCTCTCGGTTTGTCCATCCATCTGCGGATGGTATCTTTGTCTTGAAGTTCAAGCGAGTCCCCATTGCTTCATGAAGCTTACCCGAAACTGGAGGTAAATTGGGTACCTCATCCGACACTATCTTTTCGGCACTCCATGTAAAAATGCAGACAATTACGGACATATAAAGTTACGCTAACGGTCTCCTAATAAGTGGTCTTCTTGGTATGAAATGTGCCACCTTAGTTAAACGATCTACTATGACCCATATGGAATCATATCCACTTTGCGTTCGGGCAATCCGGTTATAAAATCCATACCAATTTCCTCCCATTTCCATTCGGTATCTTTAAGGGTTGTAATAGCCTGCTTGCCTTTGGTGCATAGCTTTGACCCTTTGGCATATGTCACATAATGCAACGTATTCGCGACTTCTCGTTTCATGCTTGGCCACCAAAATTTTTCCTTCAAATCTTGATACATTTCGCACTTCTGGATGAATTGAGTACTTGGAGTCATGGGCCTCTCCAAATTAATCGCTTCAACTCCTTTTTGTTCGGCACACAAATCGCCCTTTAAACCACATAGTACCTTGTTCATCCAGTTTAAAATCTTTTGCTTTGCCTTCATCCATTTTGCCCTTAATTCTTTTGATCTTATCATCATCTTTACGCCCTTCCCGATCGATCTTCGAGGTAGGTCTTACTTCAAGGTTACTAGGAATCCTTTTGGTACCATTTCCAATTCTAGTTTCGAAATCCTACACAGTTCTGCTGACTTGTTTCCAACAAAGACATATTTACACTGTGGTTCTTTACGCTCAAGGCGTCGCCACCACGTTGGCTTTCCCGGGTGGTAGTGAATTCCACATTATAATCCTTGATTAACTCTAACCATCTTCTTTGCCTCATATTTAGGTCGACTTGTGTGAAAATATACTTAAGGCTTTTATGATCGGTATATACTTCACATCTATTTCCGATGAGATGATGACGCCATATTTTTAGTGCATGCACTACGGCACTAATTCTAAATCATGAGTCGGATAGTTCTCCTCATGTGGTCTCAATTGCCTCGATGCATAGGCAATTACCTTCCTATTTTGCATCAACACGCATCCCAATCCCGGACGCGATGCATCACAATAGATGTCAAAGTCTTGGTGAGCGTCTGGTAAAACTAATACAAAGTGCCGATGTTAACCTCCTTTTCAATTCTGAAAATTCTTCTCACACTCGGTGTCCATAAAATTTCTTTTCTTTTTCAACAATTGCGTAAGAGGTCTACGCAATCGTAGAGAATCCTTCAATGAATCGACGGTAATACCCGCCATTCCAAGGAAACTACGGATTTGGGTTACCGTCTTGGTGCTCCCAATGTAAAACCGTTTCCACTTTCTTTGGATCTACAACTCCTCCTGCTGTCATTATGTGTCCAAGAAATTCCACCTTATCTTTCCGTAAATCACATTTGCTAAATTTCGCAAACAAGCGTTGTTCCCTCAACTTTTCAAGGACTAGCCTCAAGTGCTCTCGTGCTCTTCTCTCGTCTTGGAATAGATAAGGATGTCATCTATGAATACGACGACGAACTTATCCAAGTTTTCCATAAAAACCTTATTCATTAAGTTCATGAAATATCTTTGGTGCATTTGTCGGACCAAAAGACATCATTTGTAAACTCGTAGTGTCCATATCTTGACGAAATGCGGTCTTGAATATCCTCGATCGGATCTTGGTGATGGTATCCTCGATCGAAGATCAATTTTGGAGAATACTCTGCTCCTCTCAATCGGTCAAACAAATCATCGATCTGGGTAGCGGATACTTATTCTTTATCGTCACATCATTGAGTGCACGATAGTCTATACACATCTGAAACTTCCGTCCTTCTTCTTAACGAATAAGGCAGTGCTCCCCATGGCGATGAACTAGGTCTTATAAATCCCTTTTCCAGCAGTTCTTCAATTTGCTTCTTCATTTCCACCAATTCCTCTGTGGACATCACTGTAAGGTCTCTTAGCTATTGGGCTGTCCTCGGAACTAGTTCTATCACGAACTCGATATCTCTATCTGGCGGCATTCGAGTAAATCTTACGGGAAAACATCCGGATATTCATTGACTATGGAGACTTCCTCTAAGGTGGCGATCTTCATGCTTTGTTGACCATCAATTGTCCATCTCGTCTCGGTTTCGCTTCAAACTCAATTTTCTTTCCATCAGGGCTCTCGACCGATATGACTCTTTTCCGCATCCAATATCGCCTTGTGATCGGTTAACCAATCCATTCCCGGATAACATCCAAGGTTTGGGTATTAAGGGCGATTAAGTTAGCTAGAACTCAACTCCATTAATTATTATTCCTACCCGAACATCCTACTTTAGATCGGAGTTACGATCCGAGGATTGGACTATGAGCACACATTTAAGATTCACTATTTCCATATCATTTTGAACAGCAAAATCTCGGAAATAAAAGAATCGAAGCTCGGAATCAAATAAAGCGATGGTGATCGAGTTTACTAGAACTTACCCGATTACAACGTCCGAGGCGTTACGGACTTCATCTGCCGTGATGTGGTTGACTACGCCTCGTGCGGTTCCTTGGGATGGAGTCGCTTTGTTGATGCCCCGGTTCATGATTAGTGCGGAGTCCTTGCGGTGTGTTCCCGTGTTAAAGCGAACCGGGTGACACCTCCTTCTTAGGGCGATTGTTGGCAAAATGCCCCATTTCATTGCAATGATAGCAACGCGTCTTCCCACGGCCGAGAGGTTCCTCCATCATGCCATAGTTCGGCCGAGTCGAACATTTTGACCCACTGGGCGATTTGCCGGCAGTGGTGCTCTGTCATTGCCTCTAGGCTGGTACCGAATGAGCTGTTGGGGTGCCGTCCTCTGCCTCTGCTGGCCCTGACGACCTCCTTGTTGCGCCATTCTGCGCTTCCTGTTGTCATCCAACTCTCGGCGCTTGTCCTCTAAGATCAGGGCTTTGTTAACTAACTCTTGAAAGTCAGGGAATGTGTGGGTGATCGGTCCACTGCAACCTCGCATTCAATCCCTTCATGAAGCGGGATTGTCTGGCCTTATCCGTAGCCACGTCCTCTGGTGCGTAGCGTGCGAGTTGGGTGAACTTGTTCAGGTAATCGGCCACTGACTGGCCGCCTTGCTTGAGGCTTCGGAACTCCTCCTTTTTAAGATCCATGATACCCTCGGGTACATGAGTGCGACGAAGGCCGAGGTGAATTCCTCCCATGTGATACTCTGCGGGTCCTCATGAGTCGCGCAGTTTTCCCACCATTCTGCGGCGGTCCTTCGAGTTGATGAGAGGCATAGAGTACCCTCTCATGTCCTACACATTGGGTAATGTGCGCTTCCTTTCAATTGTCCTTAGCCAATCGTCGCCTCCGGTGGATTGGCGTTGCTCGAGAAGGTAGGTGGGCGGGTTCTCATAAACTCCGACAACCGTGAGTAGGGGTGTGGTCCATGGTTGCCCCGGGTTGAACATTCGCGGCAGCTTGATTGGATATCTGCTGCATGGTTTGAACCATCGTGGTCATGAGTTGAGTGCAGGTGTCAAAAGGCTCCTGTGTTACGCATATCGACTGCGGTGGTTGAGAATCGACTCTTCATTCAGTTGTCCGTCTGTTAGCTCCACTTCCTGCTCCAACATTTCCACGAGTCCTCACCATCTGTTGCAAGCTTCCATGGTTAAGAAAAGAAGAAAGCATAGACGAGTAAAAGAACTTATGTGGGGGAAACAGGTGTAACTTAAATTATTTAGCCACTTTATTGATATAATATAAAGCAGTATGGTTGCTCACAAGTGCCTAAGGGCAATGCAACACATACGTGACACTCACAACCAAAAGTAAGTAAGCAAACATAGGAATCCATGACAACTCACACCTAAGGGTGACTCAAGCAAAGACGCGACTCGGATATTCGAGTCTCGACACTACACTCTACTACACTCGATCACTCATCGAGCCAACCCGGCCGGCTTCCCGAGCGTGCCGTGAGTCTTTGCGGCATTGAGGCGAATCGGTCTGGTGACCTCTCGCGGCGGGTGCAAAAGACCCCATCGACTCTGCTTGGTCCCGGGCTGCTGCTCCTGCTCGGCGCCTCTGCTCGGCTCCTCGGATCTGGATCATGTAACTCAGGATGGTTCGGGCTCGGGTCCATATAGAGCCATCTCCAACTCCTGGATCTTACGTATGGCATGAGCTAAGTTCTCCGGTGTTGGGTTCTTGCCTCTATAACCTCGTCGCGGGTCCTCTGCGGCTCTGGGATCTCGTCCAAGGCGTCCTCTGGCGATGGCGTATCTCGCCAGTGGGTGATCGTGGCGTCCTCCTCCACGAGCTCCATCCTGTTGTATCGACCGTCGCGACGCGGATGGTGGCGGAAGGCGGTGCCCTCTAACTCTGCGGAGTAAGTGCGGGCAATTTGCCGCATCGCTGACGCGACGTCTCTGAATCCGGCCTCGAAGAAGACCTCCTGGCGGTGATGTAGATAGGGCGACTCGCCCTCGTCCTCTCCCGAGCATACACTGTGATCTTGACGCGTCGAGCGATGTCAAGTCTGCCTGTCCACCAAGTCCCTCGATGCGGTGGTCGGTCAAAACCTCCAAGCAAGCGCATCATACGCCATAACTCCGCACAGTATCCTCCCAGCGCTCTCCATAGGTATGGATCATCCTCATCTGCCAAAACAAACCTTGTTTAAATTAAATAGAGAATAATAAAAATTCAAAGATAGGTATGAATAAGGAGAAGAGATAAGTCGAGATTTCTTTGACATTCTTGCTCAAGTTGATTAGGTCTTTAGAAAATAGTTTTCACCCTCCTAGGCACAACCAAACTAAGGTCAAGGCCTACAATCGGCTGCTCGATACCACCTCTGTCGGGACCCGAATCCGCAAATCCGGACCCTCTGTGTATTACATGCGATCCGAGATCACGCTAGCACACACATCATACGAGGTTGCACATCACGAGACATTCACAAGGATATAAGAATAAATAGTGCAAACATGTATATAAAGCGAGTTGTACAACCTTATGGTCTCCTTACGGATAAATCGACCACGCAGGCTTACATTATTCAAAACAAAGAAATAGCGGCGGAACATAAAAAGTCGTGTAAGCATCCATCTTGCCACGAGCAACCGATGGGCTTGCCCCTAGTTGCTCGTGTCCTCGGCGTACTCCTCCTCCCATCTTGGTGTAGTCTCCTCCACCGATGTTGGGGTTGATAAGCAAGGTGGGGTGAGTACACAAGGCACTCAACAAGTAATGCATGAATCAAGACTATTACTATATGCAAAGCTTATTCCAATGGATTGGCTTAATTGATCCTTTTGCATCAAGCGACATTTTTAAACTAGTATCTTGTTTAGATTAAAGCGAAGAAATGATATAAGTAATACTAATTTCAAATGGTTTTTCTTGAAGATTCTCGGCACCAAACCTTATTAGTTCATTTCCAACAACGCACACAGCCACCCTTCCATGTTTTGTTTATGAAAAACTACCCTTGATCTGTAATCCCGAGCAATGCTCAATACCGTGAGCACGGCTATTCGAATAGTTTTGACACTCTGCGGAGGTTGTACACTTTACCCACAAGATCTGACCGCTCACCACACGGTGATTGTCCGCAACAAAGCTTTTCAGAACTTCTACCTTAACCAAAGAACCTCTCGGTATTGCCTTCACTATCACTTCCCTCACACAGAGCCAAGTATAGGACCGGCCAATCACCGTTGGATGGGCACCAAGCCGTAGCACGTGCGCTCCCCATACAGATACACCCTGTGTCTTGTCACCCCGAGGTATCGGAGGAAAGATATCGAACCCTAGTCAACTAGGTCTGTCCCATGTCGGACATGTGGTTGTACGGTGACTCGGATCAAAGGCTTGCAAGGTGAAGTCCTTAATCGACCAAGGCAAGACTTTCAACACTCAACAATGGCACACATGCCCAATGTGGCACACAGACTCACATCACTCAACAACCCAATGCCACACAGGCCCACAGCACACTGACCTCTTGCCACTTGCCCCGGTCTAAATCATTTTCCACCCAGTTGATTATTGTGCAACACATGCCAAGAATAACTCAATATCGATGCGGAACCACACAGTTCTTTGTACCTCAATCTCAACATGTGGCATCATCACACCACTTTTCAAAATACATTCAATATGTCTTTAATCAATATTGTAGCATTTTTCCGAAAGATCATTCATGATTCGTTGCAAGGCTAAGCATCTACTCACGGTCTAGCCTCCGTGTTGGCACAATATTAACATCCAACTAATATAATCAAAACTTAGGGTGACAATGATCTAGGCATACAATTAATAATTCAAGGTGGCATAACAAAATGGGTTGATTAACTACATTATCCCAAATTAATTTAAATTCATTTTAAATAATTAGCATGCATAGTTTCAAAGCATAAATTACATTTTAAAATCTGGGATCAAAATGATCAAAGCATCACTTGCCTTCAAAGAGTTGCTGGTCGTGTTCAAAGCTTGGTCTTGAGCGACGAATTCTTCCTCGAAACTTCCCGCAAATTTACGTCTGCGTACAAACAAAGTATACAATAAATAGCCAATACAGAAGACTATATGTCCTCAAAATTCAAATAAAATTCACCAATAAATAGCTCACAATTTTATGAATTTTTAGAAATTTGAATCACCCAAATCCGAGTTAAAATGCAAAAGTTATAGTCATTTGAAGTTTGAATAAAATCAAAATACAAAATTAAGAAAATCCGATTTTTCTGAATTATTTTTATACTGAAATTCGCATTTATGACGTCAGCATGCCTCATGATGACGTCAGCACGAAATAATTTCCGTCGAAATATTTTATATATGAAAATATTTATGACGTCGGCGATAGCGTCGCCAAGACGACACGCGGCACGCCCGCAGGCCGCCACGTCGCTCTGTCTATGGATCGAGTCTGGGTTGGCTCTGGTCCACCGTGGACCGGAGGCCTTTGTCTTGCGCTGCCGGGTGGCGCAACCCTTGGCGTCGGCCGACGGCGCGGCCAATCCCGACGCGACACGCGGCGGATCGAGCATCGCTCAACCAGCGGTCGGATCTCACCCCGCGGTTCGGCGACGCCAGTACTCCACGCCCCACGCGTCACGCATCCAGCGGTGCGCGAAACCAACGGTTGGATCTGGTCTCTCCTCGATCAACGCGCACACGCGTCGGCCACGGATTCGATGAAGTGCGGCGTCATCTCCGCCGCACGTTCAAATTTGAACGGCGCGGATCCTAGGACAAAACCAGATCTGAACTCAACCGTTCAGATCCGATCCAACGGCTCAGGTTACCAGAGCTGTTTACTATTCATGGCGCGACGTGGCTCAATCTTACGCGTTCACTAACGATCCAACGGCTAAGACTAAAACATATCGCAGACATTATATCTAATCCAAGCCGTTCGTTCTAGATCTAACGATCAAGATTTAACTAACGTGTAAACCTTGGGGTTAATCCAGACCGTCCATAACAGATCTAACGGCACAGATACAAACTAAATGTAAGCGAGAGAAGGCGGCGTGGCACGATCCTTACCCTCCTGCGATCGGACGGTCAACGATGCTCGAGTCCGACGATGGCGTCTTGGCGGTGCAAGCTTGCCGAGATGAGGAAGATGATGTAGTCGACGGCGTTTGGTGGCTCCCGGCGAGAAGATCTAGCGCGTCGACGCGGCTCGCCGGCGGTGGCTCGTGACCTCGGCGACGGCAGAGGGACCGCCGGCGAAGCAAGCGTCGGAGAACCGTGGCGGCGCGAGGGAACAACTACGGCGAGCTTTGTGAGCAACCGAAGCGTTGGGGCGTGCGCTAGGGCTACAGACGCGTTAGGAGTGCGCGTCACGCGGGTGGCGGCGGCGCGCTAAATAGCGCCTCGGCGTGCGCGAAATCTTGGCGAAATGGCGGACATGCGGCGGCCATTGCTCGGCGATCTCGCGAGGAAGAAACGACGTGGCGAAATCCGGGCATCCACGCGCAGCGATCCAGCGGCGAAACGGGGGGTGGCGTGATGATTCCGATCGCACGATGTTGATCCAGCGAAACGGCGCGGCGGCTAGGGTTTGGCGGGTGGGTGCGTGGGCGGCGACGCGAGTGGGCCTCGACGCGATCTTGGGCGGTCCAACGATTCGGCCCAGACACTATTCCGGGATTTTTAAATCCTTTTCGAATAAAAATAATTCTAGAAATTCAATTAAATTATTTGGGGCTTTTAAAATAGCAGAAAAATTCTAGAAAAATTCCAGAAAATACTTTGAGATATTTGGAACTTAATTAAAATATTTGCAATAAAACTTTGCAAAAACTTTTCCATTATTTAATTGTTTTCAAGGAAGGCTATATTTGAATAATTCCAAATAAATTTTAAATAAATTCCCAAAAACTCACAAAAATAAAAAATACTCCAAAATTTAAATTAGAGCAAAAATTAGGGTGTTACATCGGGTCGGTCCACCGTGGACTCGGTCCACCGTGGACTCGGTCCACAGAACAATGCGCCTAGCCCCCACCAGATAACGTCAGCACTAATGTCCCTGCTGACGTCAGCCGATTGCCCCGAGATTCATACACGACACGTGTCACTATCTCGGTTGATCCCAACCGACGGCCAGATCTCAACCACGTGGCGCAATCACGGCCGTCAAAAGATCAACGGTCAGATCTCCTGCGCGCGAGCTCGGCGACGGTTCGCATCTCGGGTACACGTGTCAAGCATCCAACGGCTGGATTGAATCCAACGACTGGATCCTGCGCGCGAGCTCGGCGACGCCTTGGGCTACGCGGCAACACGCGGCATGATCGCGACGGCTCATTTGAAATCCACGGCCGAGATTGGTCCGGTCCTCGGTCAAAGATGCGCACGCGTCCATACGCAATTCGGCGAGGGCCGGCGTCATCTCGTTCAAATTTAAACAGCACGGATCCGTGCACCACAGTTCAACCCACAGCTACCATTTAGATCTAATCCAACGGCCCACGGTATCCGAGCTATTTACTATTCAACAAACAACGCGGCGTAATCTCACGTGTACACTATCGATCCAACGGTTGAGACTAAAACAAAGCGCAGAAACTAGATCTAATCACCGCCGTTCAATCTACACATCTATGGTCAAGATTAACGCTAGGAAAGCGAGGAGATCGTGATGTGGAAGTACGAGATCGCGCGATGCGGATCGGACGATCGCGATGTAGCCGAAGTCGGCGGTAGGAAGTGAAGGTTGCGGTAGAGTGGGAAGATGTAACATCCCAAAATTTGAGTTTTGGAATGTTTGAATTCAAAAATGAACCATTTGCATTTCTTTGAATTAATTCCAGCTTAATTTGAATTTTCCATAAATGAAAGGATTTAATTTGGCTAAACCATTCATCAAACTAAAGAATTTCAGTTTTAGTTGGGTTCCTTGTGCTCCAAGGAATTTTTTTGTATTTTTGGCGATTTTTCTGAATTTATTTGACATTTATTTGAATTTGTTTGGTTTTATTCGGATTTCTGGAATTATTTAAAATCGGAAAATATTTTTAATTTCCAAAACGCCCTCGAGCCGTTTTCTTTTTCCTACGCGGCCCAACCCGCCTTCCCCGGCCCGCTCCGCTCCGCCCAGCCCGCTCTGCATCGCCTCGGACCAGCCGCTCCGCTCGGCCCACCTCTCGCGCCTTGTCGGCCTTGTCTCGCTCGGCGTTGGTACGCTTGATGCGTGACACGTGTCTTGATCGAGATTGCGCCACGTCGTCGCCGCCATGAAACCCTAACCCTAGCGCGCTCGAGTCCGGCCGCCGCCGACGCGTCGATCTCGGATTCCGCTCTTACGCCTCCCGAGGGCTATAAAGCCCAGCCGCACTCCTTCCGAGGATCCTCGAGCCGCCGCTTGTTTTGCCCTCTTTTTGTTTGCCTCGAGCCGCCTCTCGTCGAGTTCTTGCTCGCGTCGATCTCCGCCGTGCCCGAGCTCTTCGCCGCCTTTTTCTTCGCCGCGGTGCGTCTCGCCGCCGTTGTGGGTCCTTCGCCTTCCGCATCATCCTCTCCGGTTCGCCTTGTCCGGTCCGATCCACCGCCATCCCGCCGTCGGCCTCGTCTTCTTCCCGTCTCGGCAAATCTCGCCATTGTCCTCCTTCGCCAACCCACTGCTCGATCGTTGGTGTGCGGCTCGAGATCGTGCCACGCCTCTGCGCGCATCCTTGGCTCCTAGCCGTCCGATCTCGCCGTCGGCGGATGAGCGGCAGCGTGGCCTGCGTCGGCTCTTGTGTCACCGCTTGCGTCGGCGGCTACGTCGGCTAAGTCGCTCGCGTCGGCGATGACGTCGGCCGTCGCCGGGTGCACGGTGAATCGAAAGCAGCGCCGTGGACCGAGTCCACCGTGAGCGGCTGACGTCGGCGTTGGCGCAATAAATCGCTTTTGATTACAAAATAAATCCAAAAATTCTGATTTTCTGTATTTTCTCTGAATTTAATCTTTGGAGGTCCGTTCTCGCCATACGAACTCCGATTGAGGCGATTCAAGTTTCTAAATTTTTCTAAAATCAAGATCTATCTTCCAGAGCCATTTATTTTCAGTTTTGAGCTTGTTTGAGTCTCTGTTTTGTATTTATTTGGTTTCGTTGTTTTCTTTTCCGATGAGCGCTAATTCCGAGGAGCGAACGAAGACTTCAAGACCAAGATTCAGCACTAGATCAGCAAGGCAAGTCGTAACCTTTGATCATATTGATCCACATGTTTGCAAAAGTAATTTACTCTTATACAATTGCATGCTACTTTGTGTATCAATGCTTATTTAATGGGAGTAGATGTATACCTAGTTGATATTATGCCACCTTGATTAGTTGTATGCCATGTATCCATTGTTAAACCTAGATTGGAACATTATTAGTTGGACATAATCATTATACCAACATTGGGTTATGTAGCAATGCTTAGACATGCTTAGATATACTTTGGGATTCATGTCACATGTTGAATAATGTTAATCTTGACTTAATGAGATATTGAATCGTGGCCGGTAGCCACTGTTGTAAAACTTGTTGTACCATGGCGGGGTTTGCCATTGGTCTTGGTTGAGCAATTGTTTTCCCTCGGGCAAGTGATCGTGAAGTAAAGGGGTGCTTTCTAGCACATTGGGATGTGGATGTCTTGCCCGAGACAACTTAAGGACTTAATCTTGTGCGCCATTGAAGCTGGGCCTAACTGTACTACCACATGTCCGGAATGGGACAGACCTAGGCTGATTAATTTGCAATGTCTAGTCTTGAGTATCGCCAATTGGTGGTGTGGGTTCGGGATGGACAGTAGATTCGCAAAGCATCAAGAGGGGGCCCTAAAGGCGAAACCTTAGCGAGCGACTGAGTTTAGACAGCGCATTGTAAAGGCTTTGTCATGATATCTCTGCGACACACCAAAGGAAGTGTGTTAAGATCGATTGCACAAAGAGATGTTCATGTCTTGTGGGTAAAGTTGTAAAACCTCTGCAGAGTGTAAAACTATTCGAATAGCCGTGTCCGCGGTCATGGACAAGCCCGGGAATTTCACACGGGGTATAGAGTATTTCATGTTTTGTGGATGTGGAATTGTTGGGATGTGAACGGGGAGTTCACTGTTATTTTGTTGTCTATCTTTGATCTACCAGTTATTTATTTATGTTTTCATAAATATGCTTTCAATCTATTTATTGTATTTCAAATCAAGTATTGCTTTCTGCAAATGAACTATATAGCCATCCTTGTCAAGCCGTGCATAAATATATTGCATCAATTCCCTACGGCTTGCTGAGTACCTTTGTACTCACGGCTTTATGCCCTTGTTGATCAGTTGCTGAAGGAGATAATGAATATCATGAGGAGGAATTCTATGAAGACTACGTAGATTAGGAAGGCGTTCCCCAGACGATTGCCTGTGGTATGTCGAATGGTTCAAGTTATCTTTTCCGCTGCAATAGTATTTGTTTATTAAGCCCTTAAGGCATATTGGTGTAAACATTGACCATAAGGTCGTTTGCTTTATTTAATAATAAATTGCTTCTTCCTAGTTAATTCGTTGTATGGAATGGTATTTCATCTATGTTTCCACTGTGTGCACTAGCGTGATCTGGAATAGTGCAAGATATACAGAGGGTTTGATTTGCAAATCGGGTCCCGACAGAGATGGTATCAGAGCCATATCGACTGTAGGTCGCTATCCTAGTTAGCATGGTCTGCAAAATTATTTTCTAAATCAAACCAACAAATTGGTACTTAATAGTTTTCGTCTCCTCTCGTCTTATTCTTAGGTTCTTATTCCTCTCCTTTGCTGAAACATTGATTTGAAATTTAAATTGATCTTATCTCATCTTATCTCATGAAACTTCTCAAAACCTCGAGCCTTCTGCAAGGAATCAAATCAAGGGAGACGATGAATCAAGCCATCAAAGACTTATCCGAGAAGACTACCATATAAGATAGGGTTTTGTGCTCAGTGGTGTTTGAGCATGTTTTTTTCCTTTTCAGTTCAGTTACGTTTAGTCCGCGTATAATAGGATTTTCATTGCTTGTGTGCCTGGTATGTTGTACCCCTTGCCCCAAGCACGGTGTTGCAACCATACCTTTAATTAAAAAAAAGGCTTTATTTGTCTCTTTAATTTGAAACCTTTGGTTTGTATCCTTTTGTCCACAGGTATTACCTTCTCCCTAGATGATCTTACCACTCGTCTCATCTTTTCCTCTTACCTATCAACCCTTGTGTTGCATCTCGGATGGTTGACACTGCTCGGGCCGTCGCGCAGTCACCGTGGATGCGGTGCGGTGCCAACATCAACTCCAACCCCAATGCACCACCGCCACCACCAAGAAGGATGCACGAACATGGGACATTTTCGGCAGCTCGACTCATCTAATGAATACAATGATGCGAACATGAACAACATGATGAATCGCGAGAACTGCATCGCAGCTTGCCCTAGCAAATCTGTTGAACCAACAAAACCAAGTCGCTTCTTGCACCTCCTCAAGCTCGTCTCCGGTCCAAGCTAGCGAAATTTATGAGGACTCGTCGCCAACTTTCTCCAACTCTTCAGAACCATTGGACGCCGATGATTGGATCCTCTCCATTGAGAAGAAGCTTGAAATTGCCCAGTGCACCAATCGTGAGAAGGTTCTCTATGCCGCTCATCAATTTGGAGGGCACCGCTTGCCAATGGTGGGAGAACTATAGTGCCGCCCATGATGATCCTCAGACTATCACTTGGGCAGAGTTTTCCACTACTTTTCGCCACTCTCATATTCCTGATGGCAAAGTTGAAATGAAGAAGAATGAGTTCCAGGAGCTTAAGCAAGAAGGGATGTTAGTGAGTGAATACCTCAATAAGTTCACTCAACTCGCTCGCTACGCTCCAGAGGATGTAGCTACAGATGATGCTCGCCAGAAGAAGTTCAAGCGTGGACTCAATCCAGGACTAAAGGTGCAAGTCATTGGCAATAACTATACAGATTTTCAGCACCTTGTAGATAAAGCTATGCTTATTGAGGAATCTCGTCGGGAATTGGAAGAATCCCGTAAGAGAAAGATGATGCAGCATGGAGCCCATCAGAGTCACCAGCAGAGAGTCAGAACAAATGCTCAACAGCCTGCTCGCTTCACTCCTCCGAATGCATCGAGGACCCCTGCACCAGCACCTCGCCCAGCTCCTCCAGGCAATCGCAACCTCAACACCAACAGCAATCCACCTCAGAGGAACAGTAATCCAGCTGCAGGAGTCACATGTTTCAACTGTCATGAACTCGGTCACTATGCCAACAATTGCCCCAGAAAGCAAGCTGTGACGCCAGTCCGTTTCAACTTGGGATCTACGCCAGCCAAGACCCCTGCCCCTGGATCAGGATGTGGAGTGCCCCAGACTCCTAACCAAGCCACCAGGACTCCGCCGCCTGCTGGAAGAGGCCGTGTGAATCACGTCACCACCGAGGACGCCCAGTCTGCACCAGACGTCATACTAGGTAAGCTCCTAGTCAACTCAGCATCTGCCATGGTTTTGTTTGATTCTGGAGCTACGCATTCGTTTGTTTCTCGGAGTTTTGCTGCAAAGCATCAATTAAAGACAATGCCTCTTAAGACTATTTTATTAGTGCAATCTCACAGTTACGATTTGAGTACGAACCAAGGCTGCCCCGAAGTTAAGATATTAATTGGAGGGGTAGAATTTCTAGCCAACCTTATTGTCCTAGACACCAAGTCCCTAGATGTGATCCTAGGAATGGATTGGCTCTCCAAGAACCAAGCGCTTTGGATTGTGGAATAGAGAGATCACCTTAACGGTCGGATGGATCCAAGTTAAAAGTTCAAGCCGCTTGGATCGGTCAAGGGATTAAAGTTTCACTACACCAAAAAGCGTCATCGATGGCGGTTATTGAACCGCCATTAATATAGTGCCGCGATAATCGAGGATTATCGGTGGCGGTTTCTAACGTCATAGATAAGTGTTATCTCGTGACGGTTCTATACTAACCGCCACAGATAACAATACTATACGTGGCGGTTCTATCCACCAACCGCCACGATAACAATACTATACGTGGCGGTTCTATCCACCAACCGCCACAGATAACTACACTATACGTGGCGGTTCTTCCTACAACCGCCACGAATAACAATATTATACGTGGCGGTTCTTCCCACCAACCGCCACAGATAACTATATTATACGTGGCGGTTCTATCATCAACCGCCACAGATCTATATTATCGTGGCGGTTCTATCCACCAACCACCACAGATAGTGCCCGATCAAAAAATAAAAATCGCATTTTGGGCTAGCCTCGGTCTTTAGCCATGCCCTCTCAAACATATAATACATCAATCACAGATTTTGCATACACACAAGTTACAATGTACAACAATCACAGATTTCGCATATACACAACTACAATATAATACATCAATCACAATTGCAATTTTGCATATGCACAATTATAATGTACAACAATCACAGATTTTGCATATACACAACTACAATATAATACATCAATCACAATTACATATAATACATCAATCACAATTACAATCACAGATTTTGCATATCACAATTACAATATACACAATTACAATGTACAATTAAAGTGTCTCATGCATGAGGTGCTCGATCATGGTGATGGTGTAGGGCATGCCTCATTGGACTGCTCCCTTCTCCTCCGATTCACTCATCTTTGCATCAATATTTCTCGAGTATGTAAATGAAGTCATTATATATCATACTATGGAAAGCTAAATAGATCACTTTTGTTGTATCACAAATCTAGCCGATCCATTGCCGTCTTATTCCATGTGAATGCCGTGGCATCCTCCGGATATTGTACATGCATTAGCTAGTTTATACTCCTCTATTTTTGAATATGTGACATTCTATTTTTCAATTTTTATTCCTAAATACATATCATTCTACAATTTTGATCCTACTTTTTACTATTTTTCCTTCTATAATCTCCATTTAGCTATTTTTAAAGGCATTTACTATCATACATTAGAGTAAAACACACCATCTAAAAATATAAGGACCATGTAATCAAATATCTTATGAATGGAAGGTAAAGATGCAAAAGGAGGGTTCCCATTTGAAAGGAACAAAGAGTTATTTACACTTTGTAATGAAACAAATTGAAGTAAAAAGCCTAAACTAGTGGAGGTAAACTAGAAGCCTCTGGTCTTGGAGGTTGAAGACATGTGATTTGGGACAATAGTATGGATGATTGGATCGTTGTTGTCTTCGTCATAAAACTCGCCATTTTGTTGATTATTTCCTTCATGATGAAGTAGGCGGTGGCCACTGAATGCCTTGGATTTGAAGGAAGCGATCCTACCGTAGACAACTTGAGTACTGTAAGTATAAAAAACAAAATTAAGAGAATATAGAAATTGAGTGGTGTGAATCAATGTGTCATGTCGGCATGGTGACCTCTACGTCATTATCTTTTATTGTGCATGATAAGATTTCGCGCATGTCTTCGGCACCTAAGTACCCACATAAATTTGTTCCTTTAATTGCTTGTGACCTTTGCAAAATCGAATGAACTAAGATGTCGTCGAAGGAGCTATTTACTATGAAATATGATATAAGAGTATTCCCTTCGTGCGCACTCGAAACTTCGTGCGGATTGTAAGGGATTTGTGGTATGGGCGGTATCTCGAGCTCTTGACAATATCTTTTGAGCGCCTCATTCACTAAATGTGTCATCTCTTCAAAGTCTTTTTAGGTTTATCTAGTGGATCCATGATCGACATCTTGCTCTTTTACTCGATGAATTATTACGAGAATCAATGGAAGCTACATACACATGCATGATGCGGTCATTAGTCCTTACATCAAAGTAAATAACGAAATAAGCGAGTAATTTAACTAGCTAGTGAGCAACTTACTTAAAATTGTATGGCAAAGTATAAACTCCTTATCTTGTAGTTTAATCAAAACTTTATATCGTACTCCTCGACCTCCTTTGGTACTCTTTTGATTTCATGTTGGCAAACCGTTCCGGTCGAGAATCCCAGCCCTTGGTTCTTCGTACTTCAATCATCTCGTATCTATATAACGAATTAGTTAGACATGAAATTTATCGGTATTACGTGAATGTAGGCCAAGATTAATATATTAGACACTTACGGTGACCAAATCTCAAAAAGATATGTCGAGGGCGTCGTGATAGAACAAGTTGTGCAAGTTATCGAATTCTATTAAGAAGTAGCCATGGCCCTCATGGTGAAAATGTTCCTCACGGAAAATTGCGGTGATCATCTTTGGGAGTACGTCTTGGTTGGATCGATCTAAGTACCATGCATGTAATCGCTGCATCATGGGTGTTAGACTTTTTAACTTGAGCGGTGACCAAGGGCTTCCTACCTCAATTTCAATCTTTGTTGATCATCTTGGTCATCGAGACTTCGCCTTGCCCTTACTTTTTGTCGCACGACATCATACTCGATCTGGCCTCGCTGATCTGGTGTCTGACTTGTCTAATGTGCCAATTTTGGGATCGAGAGGTTGTAGGTTTGTCATTTGAAGTACCAGTGTTATAGGTTTCGCTTTGGAGTACTAACGGTGGCCATCTTGATGGGGTCCTCAATGCATTTCTTTTCTACCTCATTTTGCTTCTTCCCGTTTCACTCTCGGTCTTTGGTGACGGATGCGAGGATTATCTCGCAGAGAGGATGGCCTTGCATGGTCCAAGACGATGTCACGCTTGCGCCATTGGATGAATGAGTGGGCGGCACTTCCTAGAGTAGTTATCTCATCATTGGTGGGTTTTTCGGTCCGATCTCGACAAGCGTGCAAATACCGTGTCCACTTGGACCTTTGCATAACTGGCGCTATCGGGTATTGTGGAGGACACCCCTTCTTGGCACGGATAGACTACCTGTAGCGGCTTGCATAAAATATGTTCATCACGACACGTTGAGTGACGGTGTGGGGTCCTCGTATGTCGTCCACAGGATAATGGTTGTTGTCCGCTACGCCAATGGCGTGGACGCGCATAGCTAACTGCGACGACTGTAGGATGGAGAAAGCGTTGTGGGCTGCGATCGACTCAAGGCTTGTTGTACTTGTCGTTCAACTTGTTCTTCAATGGTGCCTTGTATTTCTCGCAGAACCCTTTCCTTCATCATTTCCATTTCCTTCTCGGCCGCTCATCTTTAGCTCTCTTGAGCTCCTATAAGAGTCTCCGTGCTCGAGAATCCACTCCTCCATGGAACCTTGACCCCGGCGCCTCGTGTCCAGGCACAGTGCTCTTTGTTTCCTAGGGCGTTGTTAGCTCGTCTTTCTCCTGTCTGGTGAAAAGATCCTTGGGAGGACTCGGCGTGAAACTCGTGAACTCGTTGCGTCATTGCTTCGTCTTCACTTTGCTCTTGAATGATAAACCCCGATGAACAACATATTCGCCTCGCGACCGACGTAGTGCTTCACTCGATCCGTAGTCCGATCAAGGGACTTGTGCCGACCAATTGGACCGCTTCTAATTCTTGCCTCTCCCATTGAGCAATTTTACCCGTACCCACTCGTGCCAAGTGCGTGGGGTGAGTATTCCTTCTTGCGATGCTAATGTGGTCCTCACCGGACTTCCTTGTCGCTTCATTGCTTCATCGCCACAAACTCATCCCAATATGGCTCCAATCTTGGGTACTCTCCGATGGTCGACGGTTTTGCTTCACATAATTTGTGTTCACCTGCTTTGAAGTTTCTCCACGCCGCATCCATGGTCATCAATGCGTCGCGGCGCACAAGATCTTGGCTCCTTAGGAATTCGAAGGTTTCTTTGAGCTCATCCCACAGATCCTCTTTGGTGGCTCGGGGCACTTTATGCCAATCCGAATAGGTGATTGGCACTTTATCCCTTACGATGTACCCGCATGTTGACTGTATTTTCTTCTTGATTTTCTCGGTGCAATAGGGGCCCCAGATATCTAAGACCTCGAGATGGTGTACTGGCCTTGAGCTTCTTAGTTTTCCTCGTCCTCGGCGTCTTGCAACAGGAGCATCATCTGCAATAGCGGTGGAGGCCTCGGCACATTGGGTGGTTGTGTGGAGGGTAAGGTACCGCTCGGGCTCTCCTCCACTATAGGCTCGGTTTGGGCTCCATTATAACTACTGATTCAACCCGAAACATAATTTTCGTCAATTATTACAGAATCATCTCATGGAATTTCAAAATGCGGATGTCTATATCTCCGTGTAATATTGTGTGTTGCTAAGATGAAAATGATTTTGCAAGAGCAAGATACTTAATTAGCTTCGAACAAAACGAAGAGCTTAGAGTATGAGGTAATATGAAAGTTTCTAGTATCTTGAATTCAATGTAGTTCTTGCCCTTCTCACAACAACATGATCGCTTTTAATTTGTAGGGATTGAGAGATATGACTAAGAAATAGTGTTTTCTGGCCTTGAACTATGAAATAGTGTTTTCTGGCCTTGAACTATGATGGTTCACTAAATCATCTGAGATGACGATTTTGAACCATCTGTGATGAGATATTATGTAGTAGTGTGATTTTCTTGATGCATTAGTGTCCGAATCTTGTAATTAACACAACCCGATACGATATATCGAGAGAAAAATAAGAAAGATGCCAAAGTCTAATCGATTCATATAATTAAAACTTAGTATGCACTCGAGAATCGGAGAAAAGAATCACGCCACGAAGCTAGCCACGCGCATCCAACGTTAATAGTTAAGTTTAGCTACTCGTAATCACGGCGTTGATAGGTTCACGAGAGGAAAAGAGAACAAATTCACATGCAATGCGGCTGGCAGGACATATCAAAAATTAATTATTTGGTTTAGTGTTCGAGTAATTATGTTGTGAGTGCACAAGGAACCAAAAATACTTTCACCTGCCAATTGGCAGATGTTAATTGTGCTAGATTCCAATATACCACAAATGCATATTCATAATTTAAGAGTCAAAAAAAAAGAAAAAGAATTTCTATGTGTATGTCTCCCTCTGTTCCACAATATATATAACTCTATTTTCTTATAAAACATTTATAATGTAAGTCCATTGAACAAACTAAGAACGTAGTTTCTTACAATATTCTTACTGTGAAAAAGGTTGAGTAGTTTCGGTGTGATTTTTATAACTTTGTGTTACACTAAAAATATCATCTTTTAAAAAATATAGGTCACATGGATGCATGGGTTGATGACTAGTATCTTCTAACACATCTAGTGCGTAGTTGAGTTTTCGACAACCGGCAACTTTGGATGGCTTCGTGACCAAAGTTTTTGTATGCCTAGGCGTAGGCTTGCGAGTTTTCCTTTATCCGTTTCTTCAATTAGATACCTCACATGTAATGAGCTTAGAAAATGTGACACAGAGGCGGTGTCGGCGGGTCGGCGTCGTTGGGGACGGCGTCGGGCGCCGAGTCGGGCGCGTCGCGGCGCCGAGCGCGAGGGCGGCGTCGGTACTCAGCGTCGTTAGGGACAGCGTCGGGCGTCGAGTCGAAGCGTCGTCGAGCGCGAGCGCGAGGGCGGCGGCGACTGTGGCGGCGTCGGCAGGTCGGCGTCGTTAGGGGACAGCGTCGGAGGGCGTCGGGTCGGGACGGCGTCGGGCGCGGGCGGCGGCGGCGGGGGCGGTGTCAACACGGCGTCGGCGCGGGCGAGGACGGCGTCGGGCGCGAAGGCGGGCTCAAGGGTTTTAGCGTAGAAGAGAGAAGGGCGGGAGTTTTAAGGGTAAAGGGTACAAGCGGTGGATCTATTATTTATAGATGGAGTATTATCGCTGGCGGTTCTTAGAAAGAACCGCCATCGATCTTATTATCTCGTGGCGGTTCGTTACGTGATCGCCATCGATCAACATATTATCTGTGGCGGTTCTTTATACGAACCGCCACGAGATATATTATCGATGGCGGTTATTTTTAAGAACCGCCATGAGATAATATACTATCTGTGACGGTTCGTATACGAGCACGCCATCGATAAATGTATTATCGTGGCGGTTACGTATACGAACGCCACAGATATCAGTTATCGATGGCGGTTCTTTTTAGAACCGCCACCGATGTGCCTCCTTGAAATTTGTTTCTCAATCTTATACGGCTATTATCGAATAGCGGCGAGTTCGAAGACCTAGTTTTTGGTGCTACGCAATTGCGGCGTTTTACGATTTTGTGTATTACTTGTAAAGCAAATACATAAGCGATTTCTGAGAAAGAATCCAGACTCCTTTCACTGCGGACTCAACAAACTTTCCAAACTTTCAATCGGATAGAACACTATTTTGTCATCCCAAGCAAAACAAACAAGTACTCTTGAGACTTCAAACAATCACCAAAACTAGCAAAGTCCGAAATCGACTCAAAGACCAAAAAACTAGCACATAGCTAGAAACAAAACCGAAAAGACTTTAAACTACCATGCACAAGATTATCTTCAATGATGGTTACCATTAGGGTTGATTACATAGAGGAAGACTTGTGTGGCTGGTCATAATTTGCCCGAGGAGCTAGCTCCGCCTCGATATTTTGCCATTTCTCGTATATAGCTAATTATTTTCTTTCACAATTTGCCCTTCTTCATGATCGTCGCGATGATAGGTAGCTTCTGAGTGGTTTCTTCCTCGAGCCCGATGTTGCCATCTACGAAAGGAGGCAACTCATCAAACTGGTTGTACTCTTCCTCATCCATGACATTCTCAACTCAAGCGATCCTTCTTTTCCCTGAAGAACTACATGGCGCTTCTTATCTGCCGGTCGATTACATAGAAGACTTATGCTACTTGCTTCGCAAGTACGAATGGTTCATCTCTGTATCAGACATGTTCGATGTCCAAAGTAGTGAAGCCGTGCTTGTCCACCTTGACACCCTTTGGGAGTTGTACCCAACGACACGAAACATTGAGATCTTAAAAATACGATAGTCGAGCTCCCAAATCTCTTCTATGAACCCGTAGAAGCTACTCTTCTTCTTTTGTGTGTTGTCATAGGCATCTATCGAACACCACTATTTTGGTAAGTGCTTTTGCTATCCCGAGATCTCGTGTAAAGGTATATCCATTTATGTCGATCCTTGCCATGTCAAGATTGTACACGATGGCCCTTTTGCCACCACCTCAACATGACACTCGTTTCTTTCCCAGTCATATGCTCTTTGAACCAATGATTGAACAAGCGGTTATGCTCTTTTGTTACCCAAACCTCGATCGTCCACGATTTTCCTCTCGTAGCTTATCCTTGTGCATGCCCATATACGAGGACACCTCAACCGATCGTTGCAAAAGCGTGAAATGAGCTTTTGAAATAATCCATGATCGTAAGAATTTGTTGATTTCCTTCCAATCGTCCCTTTCCCACCAGTCTACCCTCATGTCGGGATACAGCACTCCTACCGGTTCCACCCCTCCATGTAATCCACGCATAAAACTCGATAACCTCCTCGGTTGCATAACCTTCCACAATGCAGCCCTCCTACGAGATCGATTGCGTACATAAACTTCTTCAGGATACCCATGTACCTTTCGAACGGGTACATCTGATGCAGGAATACGGGGCCACATACATTTATCTCATTCACAAGGTGAACAATGAGATGAACCATTATATCGAAAAATGATGGAGGGAAATACATCTCTAGGCGGCATAGTGTCTTGACCACATCATTCTGATTCGAGAAAGTCCGATGGGATCGATGACCTTCTCGTGAAATCGTGTTGAAGAAGAAACACAACCTCATGATTGCCTCTCGGACCTTTTCGTGCAAAATACCTCTAATTGCAATAGGAAGCATTTGTGTCATCATCACATGACAATCATGAGACTTCATGCCAGTTAACTTCAAATCTTTCATCGAGACCAGTTTCTTGATGCTTGCGGAGTAACCGGACGGAACTTTCACACCATGCAAGCATTTGCAAAGTTCTATTATCTCTTTCTTCGAAAGAGTGTAGCAAGCTAGGGGAAGGTAAAGTCGCCCTTTCCCGGTGTCCTGAGGATGTAGCTCAGCTCTGATTTTCATATCTTCTAGGTCCCTTCGTGCCTTTAGTCCGTCCTTAGTTTTGCTAGGAATGTTGAAAGAAAAGACCAATCAAGCTATCACATACATTTTCTCTCGTGCATAGCGTCTATGCAATGTCGAACTTCTAAGTCCTTCCAATAGGGCAAGTTCCAAAATATCGATCTCTTCTTCCATGTGGTCTTCTCAGTACGAGACCTCGATGTATTATTACTATCTCCCTTTCCAAGGACGACATTAATATCCTTAACCATATCATATACCTCTTCCCCACGACGAGGCCTTGGGGCTATACCATCCTCTTTTATCCCGTCGAATTGTTTTTTCATATTGCGGTAGGGGTGATTCCTGCGAAGGAACCTACGGTGATGCATGTACACGGTTTTCCTCGAGTTATTGAGCCACACACTAGCGGTTTCATCCATGCACTGGGGGCATGCTTTGGCCCCTTTTATAGTACGACCGGATAGGTTACCAAGGGCAGGGAAATCATTGATGGTGCAAAACAACAATGCCCGTAGGATGAAGTACTCTCGCTTGTACTCATCCCATACACATACACCTTCGTTCCACAATATCACAAGATCTTCCACCAATGGTTGTAGGTATACATCAATATCATTGCCAGTTGTCTCGGCCCTTGGATAGCGGCGACATCATAATGTACTTTCGTTTCATACACAACCAAGGAGGAAGGTTGTAGATCTGAGAGTCTGGGCCAAGTGCTATGAATACTACTCATGTTACAGAAAGGATTCATTCCATCCGTACTCAACCCAAACCTTACATTCCTCGGTTCATTCCGAAGTCCATCCTAAAGAGCCTATCGATGGTTCTCCTTTGGCGCGAATCGGCAGGTGTCTCGACTTTCCATCCTTTTACGCTCTTAGGTGCCATCGCATCGATTGGGCATGCTTTTGTTTCCAAATAAGCGCTTCAACCTAGGTATTACCGGTAAATACCACACCACTTTAGCGGAGCCCTTTTCTTCACCACGGTGCCCTCGCGTCATGGCCTTTACGCTTGTATCGTGATGATTTGCACATTCGGACATACATGCATGTCTGTATACTCTTTGCGATAGAGTATACAATCGTTTGGACATGCATGTATTCTTTCTACTTCAATCCCAATGGACATACAACCTTCTTAGCTAAATAAGTGGTTATCGGCAATACGTTTCCATCTGAAGCATGTCCGCTAAGAGTTGTAATAGCGCCAGTGAAACTTTTATCGGACCAACCATTGCTTGCCTTCAATTTTAGAAGTGAAAGCACGGTGTGCAACTTTGTGTATTCCTCCTTGCAACCCGGGAACAAAGGTGTGTCCGAGTCATCCAACAAACCCTTGAATTGATTAAACTCTCTCGACTAGTGTAGTTCCTACGCATCGCGCAACATCGAGCAAGATTATTATCGTCATCAATGTCCAACCTATCCTCATCGGATCCATAGCGATGTCACCGCCATAATGCCTTCTCCATCATCCAATATGTTATCACCTTCATGTATGTTTTCCTCTTCACCGTGACTTGTCCAACGTGTATAGCCAAGTACAAAACCTCTTGAATCAAGTGCAAGTGGATGTGCTCTTTGTCCAAAACATTTTCTCATTCTTGCAATCAATGCATGGACAATGTATGTACTCCGTCTTCTTGTGCAACTTGTTCTCCTCGTGGCTCTTAAGCAGATACCCCATCGATGTAATCTCGGTATAATTCAGTTCGCATTGTACATCCATCTCAGGTCCATCTAAAATTAATTAACATATAAAAATTGATTAAAAACTAATCTAATTACTTATCATCTAAATGAGCTAGATAATAAATTCATCATCTAAAATGATGAGCATCCACCTACCAAATTAGCTAAAATTTCATGTATATTAATATCCAATAATCTTAATTAAATAAATTTAATATATGTCCGCACTAATGGAACCAAATTAATAGTAATTAAAAACTAATCTGAATACTTTTCACGTAAAGAAGCTAGATAATAAATTCATCATCTAAAAATGATGAGCACCCACCTACCAAATTAACTAAAATTTCATTTATATTAATACCCAATAATCTTAATTAAATAAATTTATTATATGCAAGATGTATATGTCCATGTACACTAATGGAACTAAATTAATAGTAATTAAAAACTAATCTAATTACTTATCATCTAAAAGAGCTAGATAATAATTTCATATATATGCAAGATGTATATGTCCGCAGTACACTAATAGAACCCAATTAATAGTAATTAAAAACCAATCTAATTACTTATCATCTAAAGGAGCTAGATAATAAATTCATCATGTATCAAGTTAACTTAAAATGCAATTAATATTAAATATATGCTTAATCATAATTCATCATCTATAAAGGAACACAACATCATCTAATGAACCTAGCTAGGAAATAAATTCATCAACTACAAAATGGTAGCTAAATAAAAATAAACAAAATCTAAACTTTTCATCTCATCTACATATAAACCCTAATTAAACTTGGTTTAAAAATTAAATTGCAACAAGATTAACACAAATCAAGAGAGGAGAAAAATAACTCACCAAGGAACAACTAGAGGAAGTACAAGCACAAGAATTGGAGAAAGCGAAATCAAAATTTAGAAGTTTTGGTTTGCTCTCGGGAGGAAGAAGACCAGTGCTGCTACTGACCACCTATTTATAGGCAATATTATCAGTGGCGGTTTTTAACTAGAACGGCCACTGATAACATTATCTGTGGCGGTTCTATCCTCGAACCGCCATCGATAATAATTATCGATGGCGGTTCGAGGATAGAACCGCCACGGATAATCAATAGAATCGATGGCGGTTGGAGGATAGAACCGCCGCGATAACTTCAGTTATCGATGGCGGTTCTATCCTCCAACCGCCATCGATAATGTATTTATTTTCATTATCGGTGGCGGTTCGAGATAGAACCGCCAGCGATATTCTTTCCTCCATTTTCAATATAGAACCGCCATCGATAATTATATTTGTGGCGGTTCTAAAACTCCGCCACAAATAGACCGTCACCTATTGCGAGGTTTTGGCGTAGTGTTTGTAGTGCCAAAGGAATAAGTTTGGAAGATGTGCGACCACCGGTAATTTCTGATGTGTTTCGGATGAGTTGCAGGATGCCACCGGATCGAGATATAGAGTTCTTGATAGAACTAGTTCTGGGGCGCCACCCATTTCAAGAGACCTTATAGGATGCCCGCTAATGAGTTAGCCAAGTAAAGAGACAGATTAAAGAGCCGCAAGATCAAGGTTTTGTTCGACCAAGTTCTTCGCCATGGGAGCACCAGTTCTTCTAGTTGAAAAGAAAGATGGAACTCAGAGAATGTGTGTAGATTATCGCTCACTCAATGAGGTCACCATCAAGAATAAGTACCCTCTGCCAAGGATCGATGATTTGTTTGACCAACTTCAAGGAGCCGGAGTGTTCTCAAAGATTGATCTGAGATCAGGATACCACCAGTTGAAGATTCGTCAAGAGGATATACCCAAAACAGCTTTTGTTACTCGGTATGGACAGTATGAGTATACCGTGATGTCTTTTGGATTGACTAATGCCCCTGCCTACTTCATGACCTTGATGAATAAGGTATTCATGGAATATTTGGATAAATTTGTTGTTGTTTTCATTGATGACATTCTAATCTACTCCAAAAGTGAGGAAGATCATGAGGATTACTTGCGCCAAATTTTAACGAAGCTAAGAGAGAATTAGCTTTATGCGAAGTTCAATAAATGCGAGTTCTGGATGAAAGAAGTTGCTTTCCTAGGACATGTCATATCAGGAGAAGGAGTCGCTGTTGACCCTGGTAAGGTACGAGATGTGCTAAGTTGGGAGTCACCCAAGACGGTACCCCAAATCCGAAGTTTTCTTGGAATGGCGGGATATTATCGCTGTTTCATAGAAGGGTTTTCTAGAAAAGCTAGACCGCTCACTCAACTCCTAAAGAAGGAGAAGAAATTTGTTTGGACACCAGAGTGTGAGCAAAGTTTTCAAGAGTTAAAGAAGTGTTTGACAACCGCCCGGTGGCTTATTACGCGGATAATAGGAAGGATTTTGAGATATTCTGTGATGCATCCCAACAAGGACTCGGTTGTGTGCTAATGCAAGATAAGAAGGTTGTAGCGTATGCTTCACGACAACTAAGGCCACATGAAGTCAACTATCCTACCCATGATTTGGAATTAGCGGTAGTAGTGCATGCTTTAAAGATTTGGCATCACTATCTCATTGGTAATCGTTGTGAAGTTTATACCGATCACAAGAGTTTGAAGTATATCTTTACCCAAGTCGACCTCAATATGAGACAAAGAAGATGGTTGGAATTGATTAAGGACTATGACATTGGGATTCATTATCATCCGAGCAAGGCCAATGTCGAGGCGATGCTTTGAGTAGAAAGAGCTCTTGCAATACTCACGATGATTAAGGAAAGTCACCACCCTTTATAAGGAATTTGAAGCTTAGTTTGGAATTGGTTCGGAAGGGTATTTAGCTACTTTGGAAGTCGCCCTCGTTGGAAGATCAGATTCGAGAAGCACAAGTTGATGATACCGATATCAAGGAGATTAAGAGCAATATGAAGAAAGGAAAAGCCCAAGTTTCATCAAGATGAACAAGGTACTATTTGGTATGAGAAGCGATTTGCGTGCGGATCGATCGAAAGAGCTTAAGGAGTTGATTCTCAAGGAAGCGCATGAGACTTTATACTCCATTCATCCCGGAAGTACCAAGATGTATCAAGACCTCAAGGAAAGGTATTGGTGGCCTAGTATGAAGCGTGAGATTGCAGAGTATGTTGCACTTTGTGATGTACGCCAAAAGGTCAAG
>JAYEVK010000307.1:0-123853 GCA_036346275.1 Otatea glauca | reverse complement strand
TTTGGTCACCGATCCCATTGGATCTTCTTCTTCGATCCTTCTATTGGTTTCTCTCTTCCGCCCTTTGCGAGCTAAGCGATGACCAACTGGAAAAATTTCCAGAAAATGAGCTTGCTCTTCTCGCTCGCAAGTTTTCTCATGCATACAAGAGGGCGAAAGAGAGGAAGAGATGTGGCATGATCACCTGCTTCGAGTGTGGTGGCCCCAACCACATTCGGGCGAACTGTCCCAAGCCGGAGAAGGGCAAGAACGGCGTTGGCGGTTCGGGCAAGAACGACTACACCGACAAGAACCGCAACAAGAAGCCTCCAGTTCGTGAACTGTGCACGAAGAAGTACCGCAACTTCTCTAAGAACAAGAAGCTCTTCCACGCGTCCTCGCTGCGCTTGACGACATCAACCTCTCCGACACGGAGACATGGAGCGACGAGGCGAGGATGATCCGCAAGAGAAGAAGGCGGCGATGACTTCTCCCATGTGCTTCATGGCCGACATCAATGACATCGACTCAGAGCTCTACAAATGACTCGGATGAGGTACCCTCCTATGACTAGCTCAACGAAGCTTTCGCAAATTAGGAAAATTTTATGCTAGAGCTAGAGCTAGGTGTGCTGAGCTTGAGAAGGAAGTATGTACCTTGACTCGGAGTTAGCTTCACTTAGATCTTCTCCTCCCGAGTCACCGATGATTGCTCTTTGTGTGATGCTATTCTTGTGGAGTTGGAGAACCTAAGGACCATACATGATAGTGTGCTTCTGAACTTGATGGTCTTAGGTTGAAGAATGCTAGCACTAGTTCTATTTATGCTATTCTGTTGAGGCTAGTTTTCTTCATGCTCATTCCACTCCATCATGTGCTAATTGCCCTAAATTGCTTGCGAAATTGATGCCATGAGCGAACACCTTAGAAAGCTTTCGCTAGAAATGATGAACTTGAATTGCATGCTTCTAAGGACCCAATCGGCTCATGTGAGGGTCATAAGCAACTAAAACTTGACAATGATGCTTTGAATGTCAAGTGTGATCAACTTGCTAAGGATTTACTAGTTAAGTCACAAACTGGTTGCTTGATGTGTGTTGGGGTTAAGGATGATGTGGTCAAATCCATGTCGAGCTTAAGAAGAAGTTAAAAGACCAAACCCTTAGGATTAGAGATGCTCCTTGCGTTTCTTGTGAGGCCCTCAAGATTGAGGCAGCCGTGCTAAGGAACAAAAGCACGTCTTGAGAGATCTTCTCTTTGGTTCTTCTTCTTCCTCTCCTTCCCCTGTTCTTCTTGTGCTTCTTTCTTCCGAGATTGCCAGATCTTATGAGCACTCTCGAGAAGTTTGTTGGAGGCAAGAAGAAGCTCAATTTTATTCTAGACCAATCCAAGATTAGTAGATTCAATCAAGGTCTAGGATTTGATCCCTGGAGCACGCTGGCGCATCCTCCCACCATTGTGCGCGGCTCCAAGAGTGGTGAGATTGTGGTAGCTCCAGTGAGCACCACCAAGTTTAGGTCTCAGGGTTGTCCATAGGACTTCCGACCGAAGGGTGTTACTCCTATTGCTTCGCCTCTAGCAAGGCGAAGCACATGCACCTTCAGTAAGAAGGATGGTCACCTAGTAGATTTACGCTTGCGCGCCAAGATCACTCGGCGTGGCGTGTTGTCGCTCTTAGGGGTATTCGTGGTCATCCCGGACTTTGAGTGCTCCTAAGACACACACCGCTTCTAGACAGTTAGAGAGTCGCTGTTTTGGGCAGCGTCCAGACTTGGTTTTCATGCTAGTTCTTCAAGTTTTAGTCCTGAGTCATTCAGAGTCGGCCTTCCGCCGTCCTCTTGATATTCCTCGCTTTTCCCATCGATGTAGATATCGGGCGTGAGGTGTTTTTGGTAGGAGATCCAGCACCTTCACGGGATGGTCCGCTTTTGCATCACGTCGTGCTAACCAGATTCCAGCTCCTAGATCATCTACTAGAGTTACTACCGATCTTGTTAGAGTTGAGCGTCGAGAGAGACATTCGAGTCCGATCTTCTTCGTGGTACGGTACTCAGGTGTCGATGCTTCAAGATTGGGTTCCTAAGTCTTCACTCTATCCCATCTTGAGTCATCTTTCCCTCTTGTGTCAATTCCTTGTGTCATGTCTATGCGATGATGCTTTTGAGTGCCTTTTGCCTTTCTCATGGCATGAGTCGCTTGAGGCCACTTGAGGATGTGATGACCGCCTAGTGGAGTGGATTTGGGTCATCTTGTGGACTTGTCCTTTCTTAGTTCGATTCTTAGTCCATGAGTTGTCTGAGGCATCATCTTCGCCGTGCATAAGTAGTGGACCTCGCTTTTCCTCGAGGTACCCACTCACGGCAAGAGTTGCGTAAGTATGTTGGTCATGTTGATCTTTACTAATCTCATCTAGGATCGGTTTGTCGCTTTTCAATGTTGGCACTCGATGTGAATTCGAGTTGGCCTTTGCGGCTTGTCTCTAGAGGATTGGATCTTCTGCATGACCATCATGAGCATCATGCTAACTTCGCATGTACTTTCAACTTTGTTTGCCTCGTGTTTCGCTCCACAAGTGTTGAGCTTCATGATAATAAAGATTGGGGACATCCACTTTCATGGTGAGCTATCTCATACCCTCATGTCGGCTATACTTGTGATCATCATTTCCATGACATGTTGTGATTGCTCTTGCTCCCATGTGTATTATATGTACTTTGCTAGGTCTTGTTAGTTTGTGTCTGTCTTGTTTTGTGCCATAGCATGTTTTCCCCAACCATCTTTGTGCTTCATGTATTATATCCTAAATTCATGAGCTCTTTCCCAGCATGTGATTCTCTTGTTTTTATCCTGTCCATGATATTGTTCATTTGGTATGAGCATTTGTATTAACTATGGGCACGTGCTATATATCATTTACTTTATTTTGTCATGAGTAGTATCTAGGTTATATGACCCTGATTTTCTATTACATCCATGATTAGCTTTGTTTAGACTTTGTTTGTCAGACTTTGTGCTACATGTGAGTGCCTTTCATGAGATTAGGGTCATATGATCTAGCTGCATTGTATGACTTATATTGTTCATGATCACCTTTATTGTCCTTCATGCTTATATGCTTCATACCTATTTTGCATGAGCTTGTGTTCTACATTCATGGCATGTATCCATCATCATGCATAGAGTGTTGCCATAAGTAGCTTCTCATCTTTGTGTCCATGGTCACCATTTACTTTCATGCTGTCTATGTCCTCATGACCTTTTGTTTGGTCTTGTTTTGACGGGCCTTTTTCGCAACATGTAAATATTGTTATTGAGACTATGGATAAATGGATCTTGATGTTGCTAATTGGTTTGTTTTATGCATGATCCTCTTTGGTTGTCTTCATTCATCTTGCTCATGTTATATCTAGTAGCATGTTGTTGTGCTTCATTGTGGTATTTCTTCATTTACATGCTCATTGCCATGTTTAGGCGATATCTTGATCCGTGTATTTCTAGGCTTGCACATGATCCTTGCTAGCATTTTGTTGTTTGTCATGCACCTTGCTTAGCTTCTTCTCAAAGATGACAAGGCTATGATGTACCTTGTCGTTGTTTATCATGTGGATATGTTTTCACCGTTGTCTATGGATATATGGATCTTGATTCTATCTTTGGCTTGGTTGTGATCATGATCTTACATTACCTTCTCGCATCATGTTCATGCTCTAGATGATCATTTGCCACACTTTTCCTGTATCTTGTCCATTCGTGCTTAGGAACCGGATCCGCCTAACCCCGATTTGAAAGCATAGATTTGTTGGATGCATGTGTGTAGGCTTTCGGTGAGAGACCATCATCCTAGGAATATCTCTAAGTCTTCTTCCTCTGCTTTTTGGATCCACTTCAGGTCATTTGCCACTACTTGCACTACACTGTAGTAGGTAAGTACCTCTGAAAATGTTGATGATAGTGATGGGTCTCTTAGGAGGTTGTGGTTCTTTTGTAGGTAGAGCTTGTGTCATGTTTGTCTAGAGTCTTTGGTTGGACTTCTAGCATAGTTAGGTTGCTTCTTACCTTGAGCCGTCTTGCTCCTTAGAGACCATGTGGTTTTAGATCTTATCTCTTCTCCTCTAGCTTTCTACCTATCTCTTGTGAGGTGAGAGTTTTAGAGTGTGCCTCAAGGGGAGTAGAGTGTGTTCAGGGGGATTTGAGCTTGGAGTCGTGAGCCCATACGGCTTATCTTGAGGGGGAGCTGGTTTGTATATTATGTACTATATATTTTCTTCCAGATTTTCTTTCTTCTTACAGGTGTCTTTGGGCTTGTTTTCTTGAGTTGAGTTCACTCACTTAGACTTCTGGCATGCCTTGCATGGACCTCTTATCTTGTGCTTTAGGTTGCTATCATGCGTGATTAGCTGTTCTCTCTTCTCTCTAGGTTGAGTTCCCTCACAGTCTTATAAGTCTAGCAGGTATTGGGCCTCCTGGGTAGACAGTGTCCGTGCACTCCTTAGTTGGGATCTAGAGTCGACTTCCCTATGTCACCATGGGAAGATAAGAGCGAGTCTAAGCCATAGTGAGTCTCTTCTATCTTATCTATGCTCAATAGCCATCCAGTTTTGCGCTTCTCGGCTTCTTCTCCTCATTCTGCTTTTTCTGGTTGTTATTGAGTTCATTCGGGTTTTCTTTATGCCTAATCTTGATAATAACTCAACTTTAACCAGATTTGAGCTTAAAATTGATTCATTTGTTGAGGGGGAGTTTGGGAATCTGTTCATGCATTGCATTTAGACTGCATTTTCTGTTTTATGAGCTTTGTCTATTATGCAATTGATTTCTTCTTCATGCTATACACCATGCTACATCATTTGAAGAAAATCACTAGCTTAGGTATGTCCAAGTTCATTTATCTTGCTAAGCTTAAAAATGAAATAAGCCTTAAATGAAAAACTTGATGAAACTTGTTGCTTTTACTTGCTAGGTTTCTTCTCTAGAGGTTTGTGCTATAATTTGAGAAATTTAGGAGTTCTCTAGAGTCCCTATAGCAACTTGGGTGAAACTAGTTTGATCCATGCTAGAGTCCTTCAATTGCTCATGAATCATTGTGCAAAAAAAATGAAAATTAAACAAAATTGACTCTTCTTGTACACATATGACTCAACACCTTGCATTCACAAGACCGCTTCCCATTGCACTTGGGATGAACTTGGAATACATCGTGTTTGACCTAGACCATCCTCTTAAGAGTTCATCTTGAGATGGTCGATACGGCTTGAGTCAATTGGTTGTCAAAAGAAAATGCAAATAAATTAAAAACAAAGACATATGTGGGTAAAGAATGCAAATAATGTCAAACATTTGCACCCCGCTATGTCTTGTATGATGATAAATCAAAATTTGCATTAAGTGATAAATGAGCCCGAAGGACCTTGTATGCTCTTCTAGATTCCCCAAAGTGTTGAGTAGGTTGAACTCTAGGTTTTCCTTTTGATCCTTAGAGTGGCTATTCTTCTATTTTTGAAACTAAAGCTAAGTGTTGCACTTGTCTAATCTTGCTAAAAATGAAATATTCAAAACTAAGCTCGTATTTGCACTTGGACATGTCTTAGTTTAGTCATCTTCTAAAATTGACAAGCTTGGTGTAATATCCTTCCATTTTGATCAATTGGATAATCTTCAAAGCTCTTTCGATTGCATTTCATGCATACATAAAAAAAATTGATGCCTATATTGCCAAAAGGGGGAGAGAATGTAGAAAAGGCATCACTAAAATGATAAAAATGTGAATGCTTATTTGGTTATTATGATCTTTGTAAAACTATGCTACTACTTCTATTGGATTATAATCTCATAATCACATTTGACATGTTTAGTTGGATTTTAGAGTTTTTGTTGAAAACTTGCTCTTTCTTAAATTTAACTCTAAAATCTGAATTCCTCTTTGTCAACTTGGTCATGATTCTAATTTCTATCTTTGGACCAAGTTTGACTTTGCAACTAAAAATTGCTTTCTTCTTCATTTTCTTCAAACTCAAATTTATGCCTTTTGTGTGGTTTGTCAATATACTCATCAAGGGGGAGATTGAAGGACCATGTGGAGGTCCATCCATGTTTGTGATGAGTATTTGACTTTATTTGAGCAAGGTGTGCTCAAGTTTGAGTTTGATTTGGATTGATTTTCAAAATGAAGCAATTTGAGTTGTCTCTGCCAGAGTGGCGTCTGCGGTCGTATGGACGCGGTAGTGATGAGTTGGATGGTTTATTGCACATCTTTGTGGGCATTGCTATGTGAGGAGTTTCCTTGTCTTTGATGGTTGCAGGCGACGGTGCTAGGTCATGGTGAGGCGAAGGATGACCGGGACTAGGCGAGGCGTCGGAGGTCCAGACGGTTGGGAGATCGCGGAAGATGATCGGAGACGGAGTCCGGCAAGTCAAGAAGACAAGGAAAGGAGTTGATGCTAGCTAGATGCGCGTGGATCAATGAGGGCCGTCGGATTGAGGTCTAGTTGATAGGTTAGCGGGTCTAGGTAGTATGCTTTGAAAACCATGCAAGAAAACCGGTATGTGTGTGGGTTTTGAGTTAGCCCTTGCATGGCTGTGTGTGTGGGTTAATCCTAGCCCTTAGATGAGTGCTCTAGGGTTGAGGACTCATCCAAGGGTGGTAGGTGGCCCAAGAGTAGTATAAATAGGGGTGGAGGGTAGCCTCCTTCCTTGAAGGTGTTGAGGTTTTGATGCTCATTTGAGCTTTGCCCACATGAATGTGAGGCTTTGTAACCTCCCTTCTAGAAATGAAAGTTTTATCCATCCACCTCTGAATTTATTTTATGCATTTACATTATGTTTTTACTTTACGCAATTTAAATTCAGCATTTACTTTCCCAATTTACTTTCAAGTAATTTGGATTTGCCTCCCCTCCTTCTAAATGCTGCTGATCTTGGATGTTTTGAGTCTGTTCATATGGTTTTACATCTCTTTTGCACTCTTGGATTGAGTAGAGAACATCTTTTCTTTCAAGTTCCAACTTTGTTCAGAACTTTTTCTTCGTGCAGCATTCAGTGTTTTATTTTTAAAAAAATATATAAAAATAATTTTTGAGTGATTCTTATTGGAGGAGGTGCGGGACTCTGATATACACCTGCATAAAATTTTGGAGTTCACTTGTTGTACCGTTTGGGCGCCATGAGGTGAAAACTGAGCCCCAAACTTTCTGCTCAAGTTCTTGAGCATACTGTGTTCTTAGATTTTTCCTGTTTTTCTGTAAGGCTTTTTGAGGAGAAATTTGGTAGAGTTCTTCAAGACTCTGATACTCATAGGAAGAAAAATTCTCAGAATTTTGTGAGCTGCATAAACCCACCAACCTCCTGTGCAAATTGAGGACAAGTTCTGAAAATTCTGCTTTTGCTTTTCTGAAAGGGACTTTTGTGATTTGAATTGATGTCCTTTCTAAAAGCAAGAGTTTGAATTGATTCCTCTTTATCTTGGACACTAGACAACCAGGATTGTGACTCAAAATCCCCACATATTTTATGGTACTTATCCATGCAAGCTTGGGGTACACATAGTTGTCTAGTTTTTCGGTTTTCACAATTTCCTTTGAGCAATCTTGTCGAGGTTTTTGTTGGAGTATTTTGGGGAAATTTTTATTTGTGACCATTCACCCCCCCTCTGTTCGCCATCTCGGTCCTTCATCAAGATTAAACATTGATGATTCAAGGACATGTGATGATGTGGCATGGCTAAGCAACTATGACGTTCTAACCTTTCCGTGTTGATTTCAATACCAACCAACTATAGTGAACCAATCTAGGGTGACAATAGATCATGGCATACAAATGACAAGGTAGGGTATAGATGAAAAGGTATATTAACTAAGTCCCAATTTAATTGAAAACAATTGTATACGTGAAATTATATGCAGTATGGTAAAACAATATAGATTCATCAGTTATTCTATAGTAAAATGTATTCGTGATTTACTACCGCGTTGCATTTCTCAGTATGGTGTTGTTTACATGCGCTTCTCAGTACGTTTCAGCCAGCGCATGGAATAGCCTAATCTGCGTATAAGTGCAGATTAACGCTACCGTGTGTGTATATATATATATATAGAAAGAACAGTACTGTGTAATAAGGCTGTGTTTGTGCATCATGGCTGTGCTTAAAGATCATGAATTCTAAAGGTAATGCGTGTAGGAGACAGGCATGATTTAGGAGTTTGAGTTTTTGGTGATTTTTTACGGGCTGTGATGTACTATGTATAAGAACTAAACTGTAAATTTAATTGTTGTTTTTAATTTTTTTGTTAATATGGATATATTTGCGAATGATTTTATTTTTGTTTGATTCTGAAACTTAAAATTAAGGATTCACTACTTTTAACTATTAAAAGCTTTTCTTTAAATGGCAAAAGTCTAGAAAATTTTAATAACCAGTGAAAATTCAACTCAATGCCAAAATTTAAATTTTAAATTTCACTTTCTTTTTATTTTGAGCTATTACAGCCAGGGTATTACATTAGCTAGACACAGTATAACTTCACCCGAAAAGCATTGGGTTGGTGTTAAGACTCTACTCAAACACCTTCAAGATACACAAAATCTTGGTTTATTTTACCGGAAGGACCAAGACTCAACCATTGTAGCATATACGAATGTTGGCTGTCTGTCTGATCCTCGCAGTATCAAATATCAGACTGTATCTCTATTTCTCTGTGGTGGTACAACTATTTCTTAGCAGTCTTTTAAGCAAACCCTGGTAACTACCTCTACCAACTACTCAGAGATTATAGCGCTATATGAAGCCTCACATGAATATGTTTAGCTAAGTCGTGTGATTATCCATATCTAGAAGTTATGTGGCATTAACACCGCTGATGCCCACATAATTATCTATGAAGATAATGCTGCTTGTATTGCACAAATGCAAATAGGTTATGTTAAAGAGAAATATCACGAAGCATATTGACCCCAAACTTTTCTATCCTCAAGAACTCCAGAAGAACGGTGAGGTAAAAATCCTGATAACTAGGTCATGAAAATCTAGTTAATTTATTTAGTAAGTCTTTGCCGACATCCAGTTTCCAAATATGTATTTATGGCATTGGAATTAAATGACTTAGAGAAATACCGAGTTCAGGGGAAGTAAATCCTTAAATCATAACCTTTAATACGGTCTTGAAGATGCTACCCTAATCCAGAAGATTACAGGTTGCACTCTTTTTTCCTTAGTGAATTTTTCCTAAGTTTTCTTACATGTAAATTTCTAATAAGGGAGCAAGTGTGACATAATATACGGATATAGTGTACTCTCTTTTTTCATCTCTTTTTTTCCCATTGGATTTTTTGGAGTAATTTTTGATGAGGCATATGCACTACATGGTGTTCACCCAAGAAAGAGTGTTAAGATATAATTAACTTCTAGGGTTTATAGGAGAATCTTGAATTTACCCCTAAGAGGTTTTGGCTATAAATATAGCCCCTATTGTACAAGAAAAATCAATAAGAGAAGAGTTGAGATCTCTGTATCCCACGTTCATCTAATCTAATATTGTCCTTGAATTATTATCAATATTGCACTACTACAGAATGATACATCCCTATCGCTTCATCAGGGTCGGTTCTTAGGTTTTTAGGAAAAAAACGATTGTGATAAATGACTTAGGAGGGGTGTTAATAATAATCACTATCGGTTCTTAGGTTAGAAGTGATTGTGATGTAGCATTGGGCACATCACAATCGGTTCTTATGTGAGAAGCAATAGTGATGTGCATGCACATCACTATCGGTTCTCACATAAGAATCGATTGTGATGACGACATCACAATCGGTTCTTATGTGAGAACCGATAGTGATGAGAATGTAGATCACTATCGCTTCTTATATGAGAACCGATAGTGATGTGCATTATCACATCACTATCGCTTTTTAAGTGAGAACCGACTGTGATATGTCTCGCTAGGTTATTTATACCCCTCGGGCTGAACTCTCCTCTGTTGTTATTCCAGAGGATATTTCTTCGTCGCCACTCGAAAAAACAGCTCATGTTCTGTGGTTGGAAGCAATACTTGGGTGAGAAAAATTAAAATCCTCAAGGGTGGGTGTTAAGATGGTAAATTTGAAGCCTAGCCTGAGGAGATTTCCCCTCATTTTGCAGAATTTGTGATTTTCTTCGAAATGTGAGCATTCCTTCAAACCCCTTCATTTTTGTTATATGTAATTTTGACATGTTGCAAAGAAAGTTTAGGTTGCATTGGTATTATGTATATCCTATCAGATTTCGCACTCTTTATTCGACAAGTCAAATGTATTTAATTATCTTAATTTATAGTGCTCTCGTGTTGCAATCATGTGAAGAATGTTAGAGTTTAGGTTGCGGAACCTACGTCTCCCATTCGAGGGTGCTTATTTATAAATATGCCGATCAAAATAGCATATTTATAAGCAAGCAGTCTCGAATTGTCCACGTTGTTTGGACAATTCGAGGATATGTGGTTCGGGCAAGTTCCTGAGTTGTTGTACAACTCCAGAGTAGATTTCGGTAGCATCTCCCTGGTGTTCTTCGGATACACACCCATCTTGACTGTTATCGAGACGTGTATCCGGAGAACAAATGAGATGTCTTCCAAATTTTCTCGAGTTGTACAACGGCTTAGAAACTTGCCCAACCATATATCCTCGAATGGGATTAGAGCTAACTTATTTAGAGATTAGGAGTCATCGTTGGTACCCTTGTTTTGTTTCGTTGTAATCAAAAGATTTGCAAGTTATTGTACTATATAATTAGTTCATTCGATATCATTGTTAATGTTTGCCATGTATGTCTTCTATCTAGGGAATTAGAAGCTCTAAAACAGGGAAGAATCTAGGTATAGAGGACATCATTTTATATATCTTGGAACATATCCTCTATTTTGCAAAGGTAATATTAACTGAAATGATGTCTCAATATTTCAAATAGCTAGCTAGGTATCGCTCCAATTTTTCTTTAATTTATTGTTCAAAATTTAATTGCAGATGGACCGTGAGAAATGGATGTATCTGAAAAGTCGTGTGATTGCTGAATTTCAGAGGGGTGCAAACTTCATATATTGTCCTTGTATTGATTGCACCAATCTGAGAAGATTTAATAACTCAGCTCAAATCGAGGACCACCTGATTCGACGTGGCTTCGTGAGGAATTACACGTGTTGGATCCATCACGGTGAGACAGGTAGTACCCTTCCGGTATGCAACGAAGATACGGTGGAACCGGATGACGAGTTGCAGCTTGATATGTTTGAGGATGATAATTTGGAGCAAATGTTGCGGGATGTGAGGGTGATTACACGGAAAGAGAGTTTGAAAAGTTTAAAAGCTTGATGGAAGACGATGCCAAATCGCTATTCAGGTTGCAAAGCAGAATACACCAAGTTGGGTTCGGTCCTTGTATTGTTCGAACTGAAGGCAAAACACCGTTGGACAGATATAAGTTTCAATGCACTTCTAGTTCTTCTATCGGATGTGCTTCCGGAGAGAAACGAGTTGCCAACAAGCATTTATGAAGCGAAGAAGCTACTATGTCCCATGGGAATGGAAATAGAAATGATACATGCATGTCCGAATGATTGCATCTTGTACCGTAACGCACATAAGGAGCTGCACGTTTGTCCAGTTTGCGATGTGCCCCAGTACAAACAAAAGGAGAAGCGTAACGACAAGAAGCGTAAGAGCCGGGGCAACAACAGTGAAGAGGTCACTAAAGGTGCATCGGCCAAGGTATTATGGTACTTGCCCATCATTCCCCATCTGGAGCGGTTGTTTGCAAATCTCAGAGAGGCAAAATTGTTGCGTTGGCATTATGAGTTTTGAAAGGAAGATGGCAAGCTGGAGACACCCTGCTGATTCGGCTCAATGGAGAAACATCGATTGGAAATATGAGGAGTTTGGTGCCGAAATGAGGAACATAAGACTTGGGTTCAGTACCGATGGAATGAATCCGTTTGGTAACATGAGCAATCGTCACAGCACGTGACCAGTTCTGTTATGTATCTACAACCTCCCTCCTTAGTTGTGCATGAAGCGAAAGTATATCATGATGTTATTGCTAATCTCGAGACCCAAACAGCCGGAAAATGATATTGATGTGTACCTTGCACCACTGATTGAGAATTTGGTAAAATTGTGGAATGAGGGGGGTCGTGGTGTGGGATACGTACAAAAGAGAGCATTTTACCCTACGGGCTATGGTATTTTGCACCATAAATGATTTCCGGTCCTTGGTAATTTGGCGGCTACTGATCACGAAAGGTTCAAAAGCGTGTCCTATTTTTGAAGAGGAGATCGAGAGCTTATGGTCGCCAAATTCCAAGAAAATTGTGTATATGGGTCACCATAGGTTTCTACCTCAAGTCATCGATACCGTAAGATGGATGATAAATTTGATGGGAAGAGGAAAGTCCGTTCGCCCCGCACCGATGAGTGGAAGGCAAGTATATTCACGTGTGGATGATATCGAACTTCATGACGGAAGAGCCAGAAATCTGTTCGCCCTAGGACCATTTGAAAGAAGAGGTCCATATTTTAGGACTTACCATACTGGAAGGAGTTAGATGTCCGACATTGTATTGATGTCATGCACGTTGAGAAGAATGTATGTGACAATTTGGTTGGTATCCTACTGAACATACCGGGGAAGACCAAGGATAGTGTGAATGCTCGTCGCGACATGGTCTACATGGGAATCAGGCCCAGGCTTGCAGTGATTGAGGAGGATGGAAAAAGTCCGTACATTCCCGCTGCATGCTACACGCTATCCAAGAAGGAGAAAGAAGACCTCTGCAAGTGTCTCGAAGGTATTAAAGTTCCATCGGGCTACTCCGCAAACATTAAGAAACTTGTGTTCATGACTGATTTGAAGTTGCTGGGCATGAAGTCCCACTACTGCCATGTCTTGATGACCCAAATACTCTCATTTGCTTACAAAGAACCGATAGAGATAACACCCTCATCTCTATCGCTTTTTAAAAAGAACCGATAGAGATGAGTGCATCATCTCTATCGCTTCTTACAAAGAACCGATAGAGATGATGCTCTCATCTCTATCGGGCAAGAACCGACTGTAATAGCGTGGCCTTATCTCTGTCTCATGACTTTGTGTCGTCATCAGAACCGACTGTGATGATAAAAAAGAATCGATTGTGATGTATATTTGTGTAGTAGTGTTGGGTGGTTAGCATTGGGTTTTCTTCTTGGGCGATTATTGATTATTCAACAATTTTGTCCAGATCGACGGACACAGGGTATTGGCCAGGGTTAGGTAGGCTGTGCTGGGGGCACTCAACAGTACTGCATGCTCGTCTAGCTTGCTGCTGCTGCAAATTGCATATATACGTACGCATGGAGATGCAAACAAGCAGCTGATTGTTGCGTGACCCAACTGCATGCGTGCGTTGCAGCGCAAGCTAGCTCTAATTCGATACTATATCAGTTCAAGTTGTGGGGGCATGGGCATCATGGATTTATATATACATATATATACATATATGTATATACATATATGTATATACATATATGTATCTATATATATATATATTGATTGGATTCTTGAGCAGCGCCCAGATCTCCTCTCATCTCGTATTGGGCTGGATTCTTGTCTGCGCATGTGTGCAATCGAAGAAGACGATTCAGTGCCTGTACGGAGTACTATGCATGCAATCCATGGCAGCAGCTAGTAACCGTTCCGGCCTCGTCGTGCAACCATATCCCCTCCTTCAGTCCCACTCCACCAAAATAAAAACCAAACCTTGATCTAAAAAAAATAAAACAACAAACCTGCTCCCACCCCAAGGTTCACAAAATCGACAGAAATCACTAAAAAATCGCGATTATCAATCGTATCGAGCCGACTCGATATCTAATACCGGTCGGTAAACCGGTTAAATTCCAACAAAATTATGCGACGCAAATATCGCTATTATCAAGGAAATATCGTGATTATTGATCGTATCGAGCGATTTTTTTTGCAATAATCAAAGATCATAAACCGTTCGAAAATCGCGATTTCGATATTTGTCAACCCTGCTCCCACCAGTCTCGCAAAAGAAGAACAGATAAAAAAAATCAGAGCATCTCATAACGCCGCACCTGCTTCTACCATCTCCTCCCTCTCGTTCTACTATCCTCCTCTCCCGGCCAAGGACGAGTCGGGTTTTTTGAGTCCCAGTAATCCAAGATATGTTTATTAATTCGCTGGTAAAAGAAGATTTGACAAAAAAAAAACAATAGGAACTTAACTGGTCTAAGAAAAGATGCAGGTGTTTATCATTATGTTTTTTTCTTTCTTTTTGCCTCAAGGAAAGCATGGTAAGAATACATATTACTAGCTACTCACATCGGTTCACAAAAACTTATCGGCTTAGGATACGAGCGGTCAAACTTTTAAAGCTTTAGTTATCGATATCTTTTTAAATATTTAGATTAGATGCATGAAAATCATACGTGTAAATTCATCTCAAAACGTACTTTCATAATATTATAATTTTATTAGATTTTTTAAATATGTTACAATAGAAATTAGTGGATAGAGTTAAGTTTTTATGGATGTCTAAAACGCTAAATATTTGTGACCGGAGGAGAGAGAGAGAGGGGGAGGGGTAGTTACGCTTGCAAAAGAAACCAAAAGCATAAGAAAATTCCAGATCACCAATTACTAGTTAGTCTACATCTGCATCTCCGACTCCGCCCCTTCTGCCGCCGCTCCAGAACCTTCCCGATGTCTCCCTCCGGCGAGGTGGTCGCCTCCATTTCCTCCGCCCTCGCCGTCGTCCTGGTCCTCCTAGCCTGCGTCGAGCTCGGCGACGCCGCCGCCGCCGTCGGCGTGTACCGCCTCATCCAGTACGACCTCGCCGGCGCACCCCTGGGCTCCCGCTCCGCCAACCTCAACCACCACGCCGCCGCCCTCCCGCTCCCCGCGGGCGCCGATCTCTCTCGCTCCGCGCTCGTCGCGCCGCTCCTCGACCTCCCGCTCTCCTTCCTCCGCGGTACGCTCCCCGTAGCGGCGTACTAGTAGATAGATGTTACTAGATCTCTTCCTAGCTGTAGAATTGCTTGGCATTGCCTTGCCCAGCTATTTTGGTTGGATCGAGATGTGCGGTGAAATCCCTTCCGACCTCGTAGGATTCCCGGTCATGTAGTAGCTTTTGGTTACTGTTATGTTGCTACCTGCTGCTCGTATGGTACTGGAGGTCGGATCACAGCCAGGATACTTCCTCTGTTCTTGAGCTTGCATGCCTGTGTTTGTTTTGTTATGTGATCGGACTTGTTGCTACCTACTCTCGCCAAATTTTGTTGCCAACTATGGACTCACTCATGTTCCAAAATCACAGTGTTTCATGTATGAGAGCTTAAATATGTTCTTGTTTGCTCACATGTGATATATGCTTGAATTTGTAGTGCCAATCTGTGTCGGTGACAAAAAAAATTTTGTTTCATTGCCCTCAGAGTACCTGGCAGAGAAAAGGCATCTCGGAGGGTTGCTCATTCTGCTCCCTATAAAGCTCGGCGATAAGGATGGTGCAGGGGATAGTGATGACAAGGGGCAAGTAAAGGGTCTGCTGGCTGAGCTGGAAAAATTGCTCGTGCATGAACAAGTGCCTGTAAGTCAATAGGTTTCTCTTTGATTTACAAAAGGAACTGAATATTTCTCAGGCATTTCACGCTCTGGTTTTGCTGGATATCTATATGTTCCTTTACTTATTCAACAGCTGGATGGTTGTATTACTTAGTTCCACGGATATGAGTATGTAAACACTTGGAAGGGTGGATTTTAACACTATTATTATGCATCCAGCTTCTGTAATCTGAACGACTAATTTCCTACGTCACTCAAAAACCTTAATTTAGTTGCAGTACGATTAAGTGTTAACCGACCTTTTCTTTTGTTCAACTCTTGCGCCCTTTGATTTGTTCTTTGGGTCTACCATCAGCATTTTGTGTGTTCCTGTGTTCTTTAATGTTGTTTTTATCAGTGATGATTTTTTTTCCTTTGGTTTTGCTCCCTTTGTTCATGATTTTCTAGACCAAATATGTCTTGTCCCACTTTTTTCAGTCATCCACTTTTGTACTATGATGTATATGTGGCTAAATTACATGCATTACTCCATGCAGTATCCGGTGTACTTCGCTTTCCATGATGACAATTTTGATAACCTATTAGCAGATATCCGTAGAATTGCCTCTTCAGGTCAGCCAGCCTCTGCAACAACAGGAGGGTAATACTCTATTGAGAGATTGAGCATAATTTAGATTGTTCAGTCTTTTGCACTTTCAACAGTTGACTACAGGGTATAGAAAGTTAAAAATTGTTAGTCTCCTGTATAGTGCCTTCTTTGATTGCCTTTATCTGAACTTGCAGTTACAAGCTTGTCGTGTCTTCGGCGGAACCTAGAAAAGTGTCGTCTCCAACCATTTCAAATATCCAGGTAGCCTCTCTACTATCAATTTACTGTCTGGCTCAGCATTTGTCAGGTTGATTTTATTAACTTTGTAGTTTACTGTAGCATCTTGTGGGTCATTTTACTTTGGGAAACAATTAAAGAAACCTCGATGAGTGGCTATATGTTGGAAGTGATTGTTCCAACTGATTTCTGTCTTCAGAAAATAATGCTGTTTCTAATGTTTCGTGAGATTTGAGCATACCTTAGCTGAATATTTTGAGTTTCAGGGATGGTTGCCTGGATTGAAAGGAGAGGCGATACCGAACAGCTTCCGACTATTGCCATAGTTGCTAATTATGACACTTTTGGCGCTGCACCTGTATGTCATACAGAAAAATGTTCCTAGAATCTCCTTCAACACGCTCGTATATATTTTGCGTAATATATATATTTCCTCAGGCCCTTTCTGTGGGGAGCGATAGCAATGGAAGTGGAGCTGTGGCTCTTCTAGAGATTGCAAGGCTTTTTTCACGCCTCTATTCAAATCCTAAGACCAGAGGCAATTACAATCTTCTCTTTGGCTTAACATCCGGCGGACCCTACAATTACAATGGAACTAACAAGGTCAGTACCCATATTACGCCATTAAGGAACTAAGTCCTTGTTTGCGGCATCTGCTCGATCGACTTACAGCTGTTGTTTTCTTAATTTTGATACAGTGGCTTAGAAGTTTCGATCAGCGTGTACGCGAGAGCATTGACTATGCAATTTGCTTGAATAGCGTTGGTTCCTGGAACAATGAACTCTGGATGCATGTATCAAAGCCTCCGGAAAATCCCTACATCAAGCAAATCTTTGAAGTATGTTGACCATTTCAAGCTTGTTGGTCCATAACCTCAACTGTTTGGAAAGTGCAGTCATTTACATCTATGAATTCATTTGCTTTCAGGATTTTTCAGATGTCTCGAAGGAAATGGGTGTTTCAGTTGGAATCAAGCACAAGAAGATTAATGTCTCAAATCCTAGAGTATGTACTTCTTGCTGTTTCAAAGATAGTATACCATCATTTGATCTGGTTCTCATCAGGAATGAACATGGCCGTTAAGATGTTGTCAGAAGTTAATATGCTTGTTTGATATGTAAGCTTGTTGGAGGCTCGAACTGCTTTAGTTGGGCTGTTCAAGTGTCCTATTGCATCGAGCTGTCTTATGTGCAAACACACCAAGTGACATGCTTGCAAATTTGTAGGTAGCATGGGAACACGAGCAGTTCTCGAGGTTCAGGGTGACTGCGCTAACTCTTTCAGAATTGTCTACCCCTCCTGAATTTTTAGAAAGCACTGGTGGTCTGCATGACACTAGGTGAAGTCACTTATTGCATACAAAATTCTTCTTTCTTCTTTTTAATGTAACTGTCACATTTTTTTATTATTTTACTTTCATGCTTTTCTTTTTGCAGAGAATCAGCAGATGTCGAGTCGGTAATTAGAACTATCAAATTAGTTTCTGAGAGTCTTGCGGTAAGATAAATCATTTGCTTCTAGAAATCGTTCATTTTGCTTTGTACACCAGTTCTGTTGAGAACAGTTTTGGGATTACATAAAATTTAGTTTCTGATGCATGTTTCAGTCTCTTCATCCTAACAAACCCCCCTCTATTCAATACATTATATGTGGATGAAATATTTTTAGAGAATTTGTATGAAGTTATGGTTGTTTCAGTGTTACTTGTGTCGTTGTTTTCTAGATGTTTTTTTATTGCTGATTTCCGCTGCCATGCAAGAACCTCCAAATCTGGCCAGCGGCCACTTCTATTATAGATCTTTAGTTAGTGCTTGGAAAATATTCATTGAGTATTGATTTGTCTGGGTTTGTCTGGGAAAAGGTGTTAGTATGGACCCACTACATGTTCGAATGTGCTTAAAAGTTTAGTTTTAAATATCCCCAGTGGCAAGATGCATGTTGGGTACAAACATTCAGCTGACATATCACTCCGCATGAAGCTCTTCTCCTTTTGGTGTAGCATTGTGAAATATGTCAATGGTGAAGCTCATGTGGCTATTATGGTGCGTCAGTTACACATGCATGTCTAGCTTACTAGATATATGAGTTCAGCAGACTCTGCTATATTACAATGGTTGGTACTTTTTAGGTAGCATGTTTGAATGTGATGAGCAAAAATCGTCGGAGCTTCGAAATGCTACTATGAGTGACTGGAATTAAAGTTTACTGGCTGCGTGTTGCTCTTTCTGAACCAGGCTGTTATTATTGGACCAAGTTTGACATACTATTACCTTTTACAGAGACACATCTACGGATTGAAAGGAAGGAACATTGATGTTTTTGCGGAGAACAGCAGCTTAGCCATCAATCCTCACTACATCCAGTCCTGGCTGGATCTACTGTCACGGACACCACGGGTTGCACCATTTCTTCAGAAGAATGATCCCTTTATAGCAACACTAAAAAAGGTTTGCATTCCTGCTATCAATGATTTCATCTAGTTCTTTCTTGCAAGCCATGACATTCCATGTTCTGGTGCAGGAACTGTCCGAACACACTGCTGATGTGCATGTTCAAAATGATGTCCTTGATGGCATGTTCACTTTCTATGATGCAACAAAAGCAACTCTGAATGTATATCAGGTAAGTGTGTAAGCTTTCAGTCATTTGTTCATGTTTGGAGATTGTCATTTAATTTCAGAATGGATGGTCTAAAAGCTTATTGTGGGGAGCATACCTCCAGCTTTGTGGTGCCTCGTGATATATTATTCTGCTGATTAATTCCCTGACGAATTGCTTAGCAGTAACAAAGTTTCAAATTTTAAGTTCAGTGGCACTTTTAAGTTGCTTTTTGTGAGATGTCACCACATTGAAGTTACCTCATTCAGCTTTGGAATCTTCAATTCACAGGTTGCAAGTGTTACTTTTGATCTGTTGTTCCTTCTGGTGCTTGGTTCCTATTTAATTGTTCTCTTCAGTTTCCTAGTAATCACTACACGGGTACGGATCAATTCATGTCCCTGGATATAATTTTTAAGCTTGGTTTTCCTGCATCTGAGAACGTATATTTTTTCTTGAACAGGGTCTTGATGATCTCATTAACATATTCCGCGGCCTCCATCACGCAAAGTCAAGGGGGCATAAGCTAGATTGTGTTTTTGTGTATCAGTAATGAGACGCACGCCTAGTTAGAAGAGCTAAGACACCAGGATGACAAGAGGCAAAGCTAGCTTTCCACAGCAGATAGACCTGTAATTTCACAAGGAATTTTGACTGTAATTTAGCTGTGTTTTTCTTTGCGGTGCTCGCGGTTTTGACTACAGTGGAGTTAAGGCCTCTTTGCATAAATATCTTGGTAGGTTGTTTTGTAGGGAATACGCTGAAGACTTGCATACCTTGTATTGATTTTCCTCCATACAATAATTTGCTTGTCGTGGCATAAAAGTTGCAACACTCGAATGTCTCTTTACATCACAATGGGCAATGGCAGCATTACTGTATGGTTAATCCTAATTTCTGATAAATTTAGTCAAAAAGCCTAGGATGATCAAAGGTGTCTAAAAATATTTCATATCTCGACAACAATTCGTTCTCCCTCGAATCTCGCGGGTTGCTTAGTCTTTGCAGTCATTGTTCCAAAAGATAGACGTATCCAGATTACACAAGACGCCATAGGCGACCATTTCACAGCAATATCTCTTTAACTGCATCTAGAACATAGCGCTGAAACAGCATCATATGCAATCTCCTAGTCAGACGAGATCTCCGGTCAGTCCTCGTCCAGCATATCAAGAGCAGGTATTCGTCGGAAGCGTCCTCCATGCCTCAGGTCTGCTGATATGTTGGGTGATCTTGCCTCAATTCTTCTCTTCTTAGGCGTAGATGGTTCGCCGGTTATTGAGTCAAAGAGCTCTCCCATATTTGACATGTTGGGCCTCTTTTTATCGGCTTCCTCTTTCAGGAAACTGAATGCATGCATTGGTAGAGGAAATGTTAGCATGTTTGAAGTCTACAATCAGATACTAAGCACTATTTTACTTAAAACGTTAAAACGGATTTTAAGTCACCGGAGCAGGCAAGCAGTATGCCACTAATGGTCAGAGCAAACCCAGGATAATTATTTTGCAATTCTAGGAGGCAAGAAAATTTGTACCTCTCCCGGATGATTTTAAATGATTCCATTGTTGCATAAGGTAGCCCTGTCTTCGGATCACGATATCTACAAGTAGTAAACCTCAAATAAACTTACCCATTTAGAATACAAATCATGGAAACATAACCCACTCTAAACACAATGCATCAGTTCAGAGTTAAATAAATATATCAAAACCTGTTTCAACTCTACTTCTGTAGGACCATTTCAAATTACTTAATCAAGAAGATACTACTATTTCACCAGGACAGGATACACTGAAGAGTGAAAAGAAAATAGATGGGACAAGGATGTGCACAACAAAATTCAAGCAATGCAGAATCTACCGGTTGTCAGCTCATAAGCACTATGGTAATCTTTAAGTGCTCCCAAAAGTATATCCTAACAAACAAAGCAGCATGAACCAACACCTGGCTGTAAAAAACTAAAAATTTGCAGCTGTTAAACAAAAGGTGCATGTGTGCATAATTTTAGTCAAGTGAAAAGTGTACTTAATATACACAAAAAAGAAATTTCAACTTCACATATGAGGAAAGGAACATTAAAGGCCAATAAGCAACACTTTAGATAGGTATTCAGAAAACATACTTGGCAGGAAGTCCTGTTACTACACAAACAGATTTCTCGGGATCTGTAATGAAAAAAATTATTGTAAGAGGAGGGTTTAATGCAGTAATTTGAACTCAAACTGCCACAAGCACACACACAACCAGAGCCAGAGACAAAAATATATATAAAGAATACGGCACCAACGAAATTCCGACACTTACAAGGAGTTGAAGTTGTACAAAGTTCAGACCCAAATGATGCCCCATTGATGAATTCCAGATGTGATATTCCTAGTTCAGCACAATATTGATAATTAGTAATTGCCACACCTAATATGTGGATTCCTACAATTGAAAAAGGAAGCCCAAAAGAGAGCAGTTGCTAAGTCCAAAATCCACATGCAAACAAATGATTGATGATAATCTGAAAGAGCAGTTACCATCTCTTGAGCAAAATCGAATCGTAGGACCCTCATAAAGGGCTTTATGAACAACGGCCTTTTTCTTCACCTCTTCCTCTCTTGCCAGTACACGTTCAAGATTTCTCAAGTTCATAATCTCTAGAAATACAGACAAAAGGGTAATAAATAAATAGACTCAACCAACACTGGGACATTCCAACGATGAGAGGTGCTTCCATGCTTTTCTTTTTTACAGTTGCGCAAATATTAAAGCATGAATGAATGGTACATGATGATTACTTACCCCTTCGTTTGTTTTAAGATTTGTGCAACTTGTATTGGAAGGGAAAACATTAAAGTACTGCTCACCAACGATATCTTTGGGAAAAGGTAAAAATAAAAACAAAGCAGACCTGTTTCAGCTGCTTCTAAAAGCATCTCTTCTTGTGTCATACGCTTTTCTTCTCCCTCCTTTTTCTTCTTAATTGGCTGGAACAGTGTAGAAGAGTTATTCAACTAAACTCGAAATGCCATGGGTTGACATACTAATCTGAGTGATACAAGATTCTGTTGTACGAGCACTAACAACATTTGATGCAAGAAGAGGGGCTGCTACATGGAAGGTACAAACCTTCACGGTTGCTTCTTTTTCAGCACGTATTGCTTCTCTTTCAGCTTGTCTCACAATGACAGATGTTCTGGTTGATTTCCTGATTGTCTTCTCAGTCTCCAGTTCATAAGGAACGTCTGCTTGTTTGGATGGACTTGGCTTATCAGAAGATTTGTCAGCTTTACCTTCATCTTCTAGCGTTGAGATGACCTTCTTCTTCTTGGCTTTGACCTTTTTCAAAGTCTTCCCAGGGAATATTAGCCGCTTTTTGATAGGTAAGCTGATTCATAATCGGGGCATGAGTAGAATATATAACCGACTACACAGTGCATGACTGCATTCTAATATGTTTATGAACTAACATGTGTACCTCTCAAGTACTTCCTTTTCTGGTTCATCATCAGGTTCCGATTCCTGGAAGAATCCGAAGGAGTTAGATTAGCACAAGCAATAAACAGCTTGGTGAGATCTTTACTACAAACAAACAGAAGACCATAGACAATAATGAGAGCTTAAAAGAAATCAGTTAACAGATTGGGATGAGGATGAGGAGGGATCTCACATCTTCACCAAAATCACTGTCGAATTCATCACCAGCATCCTGCTCTGCCTCGTAGTTGTCATCATTCTCATCCTGCGAGGAAATATTGAACAAACAATCAAGCACTAAATGACTTTCACAGTTCACACATGATACATCAGGAATCGGAAGTCTTGGCCACAACCCAATCATGGAAGGAACAAACTGCATTGACACAACCATCGAGCAGAGTGACTCTTGATGGGCTACAGAAGTACAGTCGGAGAGCTCTTACATTACCCATTCCAACCACACACAAAATTATCTTATCCAAAAAAAAAAGCGAGAAGCCATCCCTTCGAAAACTGAAACGGTAAGAACACCAAGAACGCAAAGAAAAGTTCCAAAAATAAACTAAGAAACGAGAAGAGCAGCAAGAACAAAAGGAAGAAGAAGAAAAAAGCTCTAAGAACATCAAGGACAAAAAAAAAGGCACAAGAACAAGAAGCAGGAAAAAGTTAACCCAAAAATGCCCAGTTGAAAGCAACCTCCTTGAGAGCGTCTTGGTTCCAGAAAACTTCATCCTGCTCAATCTCTTCTTCAAGCAGCTTGGTTATCCTGCGAAATCAATAGAAGGCGCCAAATCAAGCAGGCGCGTTAGGTATTGCAATCAAGAACCAACTAGGTAGGGAAGGGACGGAGAGGAGCAGAGAGGGCACACCTCTTGCCTCGGGAGGCGCGGGCGACGCGGTCGAGGAGGAGAGGTGGATCCTCGTCATCGGCATCCACGGTGTGGCCGGCCATGGCGACGGACGTTTCCGGGCGACGGCGAGATGGGTTGGCTCGCCTCGCCTCCCAGCTTGTGATTGCGGTTGCGGGGGGAGGAGACAAGTTTTGGGCCCAAAACCAAAGGCGTCACTGTCGGCCCAAGTCGTTCCTCGCTTCTGAATTTTCTTTTCTTTAATATTTATTTTTATTCTTTTTTTCAAAACTATGCGTCCAAAAAAATGACAAAATGCCCCTCGCTCAGTGTATGGGCGATCGCCTCAGATAGGGCGATCGATGCCTCTGCCAACAACGCCGCTCGGCGCCACAGTGGTTCTGCCGCCGCCGAGACAGAGGCGGCCGCATTGCCTTTTTTTAGTTTTGTTTTGTAATTACTATATGCTTTTTAATATAAACCCGTAACTTTTGCTAGAGTGTCCAAATTAAATGAAACTTGTTTCTAAATTTAAATTTTGGAATGAAGAATTAGAGTGTAAAATAAAAATTCATGTGTTGTTTGCGTAAAATTTTTTTATTTGAGTTCGAATGCTAGGCTCTAATCATGGATTGTGAAGGAATTATAATGTGTGTTGATCCATAATTCATGAAATAAATAGAATAAGTTACTACAACCTTATGCACTTCATTTTGCAAAAATATCTAAATATGATTGCATTTTGAATAAAAGATGGCTAGTTTAAACCCTTTATAACATTCATTGTTCAAGCAGTTAGAATAATGTCGAACGACCTCAAAACTTGACAGAACCAGCTTTGTTGCATTCTTGGGCTTGCATAGGTTACAATTATGTAAAAATATTTAGATGTCACTTTAGGTTGCACTATTTTATTGTTGTCCTAACATGCAATCGGTAAAACATGAAAATTGCCGTATCTTCGCAAACGATGGTAAAACTCGATGAAATCAAATCGATTTAATCAAAATGCTATAACCTATCTCGATGGAGAAAATAACATCATTTGGGACAAGCTGAGCAAGAGGACATATACGAGCCCTCCTGACGGTGAGCATACTCTTGAAGGTTGGGCCGCACTGTTTATTACGACTTAAAACTAAAAGGAGTACTACGAACAAAGAAAACCAAAGTTAACACCAGACGTCTATTGAGTGCTTCGAGGCCACTTCCCATTCGCCCATGCCTCCGTGGCTTCTCCGCACGCCGCGCCTCTCTCGCTTCTCTCTCTCTCGGCCTCCTTCTCCTCCGCTTCCTTCCTACATGCCTCCTCGCGTGCGGCATCGCGTTGTTCTTGAAACCGCCGCGTGAACTCATCCTGCCGGTTGGCTTGGTCAAGAAGCCGTTGGTCCTCGGGGTTGATCTCCGTATCAAACCACTGCTCAAATTCACACAGTGGCGGAGGTGACTGCATGAAACGTAAATTAGCAAAGTTTCATTCACAAATATTATGTAACCCCGTACGATTGTTACCATGCGGCGATCCTTCAGGCTCTTCTCCGGCGGATCGAAGGCGTAGTTGCGGCACTTCCAATACCTCCTCTTCCAAGTTGAAATTTCCCAAGAGCGGACAAGCCTGCAAAGATCTCCGCACATACACATAGGTGCTACAGCTCCACGAGGTAGGAAGAGATCTTGGTACGCTAAATTCCGCGGGCATGCACTTGCTTCTTCCTTTGCCTTCCCCTTACCCTTTGCACTTGCACGCCTCGGCATTTTCGATTGATGCTCACCCCTCTATTCTTTCTCCCGCTATTCTTTGCGAGACCGCTTGTGAGAACGAATGTTATAAAGGGCAGATATCGCCCGGGTATGGAGCGATCGCCTCATATTTGACCGTATTTCCAGAGCTGTCCTTTTTGCTCTCCATGCCTTTGTGTAGCTAATCTTGTATCAAACCTCTCCTCCACGGCTATGATAATAGATCGAGGTCGCAGATGGGGATTGTCCACGATCCGACCATAAAACACATTTGCCACCTAAGTGGACGACGATTGCGTGTCCCCGCTCCGCTTCTTCCAATCGCGATTATGCTCCATCACTATGGAGCATTTCCGATAGTCCGCCCACTTCCCCGTATGCATGCACCGCCATGGGCACGAATCAACTACGCACTTCACGTCGTAGTCCTTCTTGGCCGGACTTCACAACCCCGAATTACCACGAGAGACATTGCCCAAGATTTCACCGCATCCATCACAGCCTCCTTGTCTTTATATATGGCCCTGCGTCACCTCGTTCTCACGATACTCCCATGCATCAATGTTCCTTCATTCATCGTTAGGTCTTCGAAATTGTAATTGGTCCACGCACCGTGATAGGCACCTCGTGGCGTTGTCCTCCTCGTCAGTGCTCACCATCGTGACTTCCTCATCCGCACGGTCCTCCTCTTCCATCAGTCAACAATGTCCGCCACCTCCTCCCCTCGTCGGCCACCCTCGCGCCTCCACCTGCCTCCTCTGCGCCCCTCGGTCCCTTCGCCACCGCTAGCCTCGTGCTCCTCGCCTCCGGCTCCTCGCCGCCTTCCTCTTCGCATCCTTCTACATTTGATGTCCCTCCGCCGTAATGTCCACCCGACATCACGAACTTGCGACACCGATGGAGCTACCGGTAGCATGTATTAACAACATGAGCGCCAACCCCGCTCTACTGCAAAACCAACATAACTCCTCCATGTTGACGCCGAGTTAATAGGAATCAACTCTCCGTAAAACGGTCTTGCGCTTCGGCTCACTATCGCTCGACCAAGAATCAACGATGCCGGGCATCCAAACCGAACATCCGAGACATCCACTCCAACAAACCCTCAGATGTCCTATCGCTCGGTCTGCATATGCCCCGTACGACTCTTGAAAATGATGATAGATCCACCCCATCCGCCCCCTGTGCTATCTCCCCATCTCCATAAAATATTTGGAAATACAATTTCTCCGACATGCTGCAACGTCCGACGGAAAAATATTACTCTAAAATACAATCTACAAAACGTACATTGACCGTACTACAAAATACGACTATGAATAAGAGATTCGACTAGCCTACTATACGGCCTAATATTCAATTTCTACTACGTTACATTTGTATATATTGCCTAATACATTATTTACATAATAAAATTAGTAATACACGACCCTACTAAATTAAATTCATACCACATTACATTTGTATATATATTGCCTAATACATTATTTGCATAACAAAATTACTAATACACAACCCTACTAAATTAAATTCCGAAATATTGTCTAATATTTATACTGTATTAAATTTCTACATACTGAATACTACATTAAATTTGCACATACTTGAAATACTAAATTAAATTTGTAAATACTACATACTACATTAAATTTCGAATATTAATCTGCTATATTAAATTTCTAAACAATACATAATCCTAAAATTTCTAAATACTACAACAAATTCCTAAATATGAAATGCTACATTAAATTTTAAATACTACATAACCTATTGACGAATACTAATAAAAGGATACCCCAACACCAAGCGGCAGCCGCCTCAAGCATATCTCCACCCAACAGTACGCCGCCGCCCGCCACGACCGAATCGCTCGCGAGATCGCAGAAGGCATCCGCTCCCGACCGGCGGAAGCGAATCCGACCAGACAAGCGCCCCGACCCTCTTGGCGGGCGGGATCTCCGACTCAACCAAACCAAGGTGACGAACGCCGAGTGCCGCGCGTGTCGTCCTCATCGCCTACCGCCACGTACCCTCGAATAAGGTCAATCGAGCGACTATACAAGGCGGTGGCTCCTTCCCAAGAAGATCCGGTGATCAGAAGACAAAGCTTCGGCCCCATCAACCGATCCACGTGATAAAGACGAGCGCACGCTCCTCCCGAGGCGGCACCAACGCCACGCACTCGACGCCGGCGTTCGCAAGGATCACAGAGGGCAAGTACGCTACTTCCCGAAATACCTAACCTCCCCGACCACCAAGGCTACCAACCCAAAGATGGGCAAGACGGGTGGCGACGAATCCACAGGGGACGAAGGACCGGAGCTCTAGCGAGGTCACCTCGCTTCCTCCTAACTCGATGTAACCTGCCCTTCCTTCGTATAAAAGGAGGCAGGGCTAAACGATTCAGGGGGGCAACGAGCAAGAACAAGAAAGGGAGTAAGAACTACAGGAGAGCTTTTTTCCTCTTCTTCCTCTTCTTCTTTTTCTTCTCCTTCTGAGAGCTAAGTTTAGATCATTCTAGTGTTGAGGCTCCACCTCTCGCTTGTAAAAAAACTCGGTGCAGTCATCCGCACTTTTGATGAATACAATACCAACGCACGAATCGAGTAGGGACCTTCGGCCCAACCAAGATACATCTTGACTCGTGGTCTAACCATTCAGGGAGCGGAACGCGCAGCCCTTAGACTTACAAATTTACTTGCCGGCGCCAAACGCCGGCGGTTGGCCAGCGCCAGTAGGGGACTTCGCGTCTTCATCACCATCTCCGATTCCGTTTATCTCCTCGATGGCATCCACCCATCGCGACGGCATGATCGCGCCGGGAACCGGATCCGCCGGCTCCTCGACCGCCCGTCACCCGACGGAGGGCTCACGCTCGTCCCGCCGTCTCGAAGACAGCGCCACGAGAGCTTGGGCGCCCTCTCCGGCGATTGCTAGCTCGGCTTGGCGCCCTGCAGCCCCAAAGCCGGAACCGAGGAGGCTCGCCGCGTCGGCGAAAACTCCGAGGCCCGGCGGTGACCATGTCACCCCGTAGGCTCGCGATCGGGTGGCGATGGTCGGCTACCGCCGGCCTCCATCCACGAAAGTTCTTTGGAAGACTCTTCCACCACGGCCCAGCCCCGACGCGGAGTATCCGCCACAGCGTGACTCGCGAGTGCAACGTGGCGAACACGGCCGATTTGGTCGTAGCCACCGCGGCTACGACGGTCCCCGTCCGCGACCGAGGCACGGAGGGGAATACCAGCGCGCGGCCTTGTTGAACGCTTCCAGCTCGCCGCTACGAGCTCCAACGCAACGCGAGAGTCGAGGAGCGAGCGGTGAGCTCGACCGGCCCGTGCCAACCCGAGCAGACGAGCCCGAGCCCGCGCAGCGCCTTGGCGACGCGCGCGCGCGCGCGCCAAGAGCACCACAAGTTGGGGCGTAATCCGGCGCCCCGCTTTTTCCTCACGCAAGCCAAAGCGTGGTGCGGCCGCAATCTTGCCCGAGGCCTTCCGAGCCCGCAAACCCGAGGCTAGAGCTACCTACCGAACCTTCGGCCGGTGGAGCGCGCGCGGTCAAAGACATGCAGCCTCCGGCTCCTACCACACCGGCGCTACTTACGGCCACCGGGCCCGTACCGCCGCGCGGAGCCGGCTGGGTGCGGCCAAGACCGCACCCCACCATGAACCACCCCAGGCCTCACGCACCCGGTGCGCGCGCCGCTTCGGTAATGCCTCGACATCCGCGCCACCCTCGAGGCGCGAAGAAAGATGGCGGAGGACGCCGCCCACTCACGTGTTGCGGATGGTGAGCGCCACTACCGCAGCCCGAGCCCTGATGGTCCCGGACCACGGGCTTTTTGCCAAGGGATCCGCCAGCGATTTCCCGCCGATTCCGGCGCCTACCAACATGCCAAGCACACCGGCCACCAACCCGTGTCCGCTCAAGATTACCGGCTCGCGTCTTGGCTGGGGAGCGACAGATGATCTCTTCATCATCCAAGATTCCCCATCTACTCTCGCGGACTCGGCTCGAGCACGCTCGAGTACCGCCAAAACCGCCAGAATCGGGCTGACTTGAAGAATCTCTTCGTCGGTAACTTCCGGGCACTTACAAGCGCCTCGTAACTCCTGGGACTCGAAGGTCGCAGCGCGGCCCGGGAGACTCTCCGGACTACATCCGAGGTTTTCCCGCCACAGTAACGAGCTCCCGACATCTCCGACGCCGATGTCGTGGGAGCCTTCATCTACGGCACCTCTGCAAGGCCTTGGTGCACAAGCCGGTGCCTCAAGCCCAGACCACCAAGGAGCTCCTCGACATCGCCATCAACCACGCCCGCGAGGAGGCCGTAGGGCTATTTTCGGCGAGGAAAGGCCCAGCCAGAACCCGGCATCCGCATCGGGTCCCCTTCTGACCGCTCCGACAAACGGAAGCGGCACGGGAAGCAGATCCGTGAGACCCAAGTGGTCGCCACGGTCGACCGCCCTGCCAAGCAGCGGGCGCGGCCTACCGTCGCCCCCGACCACTTCGAGAAATTGATGGACGGCCCATGCCCGAACCATGGGTTCTCCGTCAAGCACAAATCTGGGATCGCGAAGTCCCGGGCGCTATCTCTCTAGCGTCCCCACCACGCCGCGAAGCAAAGGAAAGAAGCCCGCCGCGGCCCCGCGAACGGCGGAGAAGAAGGTAGACGACGAGTTCCCCGAGCCCGACGGCTGCCTCATGATCTTCGGAGGACCGGCTTGCTACGCCGACAAGCGTCGACTCAAGCTCGCTTACCGCGAGGTCCACACCGTCGCCGGCGTCCCCAATATCTTCGGTGGTCGGAGTTCCCGATCACCTTTGATCGGACCGATCACCCCGATCGCGTCCCACAGCCGGGGAGGTACCCGCTGGTGGTCAGCCCCGTCGTCGGAACGAAGCGCCTCACGAAGGTGCTGATGGACGGGGCGTGGCCTTAACATCCTCTACGCTGAGACGCTCGACGCTATGGGGTCCCGCGCCAAGCCTCCGCCAAGCAAGGCACCTTTCCATGGCGTCATCCCGCCAACAAGCCCATCCGCCGGCAGTCGACCGCCGTCACCTTCGGGAGCCGAAACTTCCGCGCCGAGACCTCACCTTCGAGGTCGTGGATTTCCCCGGCGCCTACCACGCCATCCTGGGGAGGCCATGCTACGCCAAGTTCATGGCGATCCCCAGCTACGCCTACCTCAAGCTGAAGATGCCCGGACCGCATGGAGTCATTACCGCGGCATCGTCTTTCCAGCTTGCCTTCAACTGCGCGCGCGGCAGCTGCGAGCTCGCCTCGGCGGTCGTTGCCTCTGCGGAACTCAACAAGCTCAGGAGGGAAGCCGCCGAGTCCGTCCCTGAATCCAGCAAATCAGGGGCGGGATCCTTCAAATCCGCCGAGGACACGAAGGAGGTCACGGTCGATCCCTGTGATCCGACCAAGACCGTGCGGGTCGGAGCCACGCTCCCCGCCAAATAGGAAAGCGCCGTCGACTTCCTCCGCACTAACAAAGATGTCTTCGCATGGAGGTCCTCCGACATGCCGCATTCCAAAGGAGGTCGCCGAGCACTCCTTGAGCGTCCGACCGTGCTCAAAGCCGGCCGCCAACGCCGCGCCGCTTCGGCGAGGAAAGGCGCAGGTTATAGGGGAGAGATCGCCAAACTCTTGGCGGCGGGGTTCAGAAAGAGGTGCGCCACCACGAGTGGCTAGCCAACCTCATGACTTGTAAAAAGAAGAACGGGCAATGGAGAATGTGTGTTGACTATACGAGTCTCAACAAAGCATGCCCCAAGGACCCATTCCCTTACTCGCATCGACCAAGTCATCGACTCCACCGTGGGTGCGAGTCTCTTTCCTTCTCGGATGCCTACTCGGGCTACCACCGATTGCGCTAAAGGAGTCCGACCAGCTCGCGACTTCCTTCATCACTCCGTTCGGCTCGCTCGCTATGTCACAATGCCCTTCTACCAAGAACGCGGCGCTACATACCGATGTATGCAAACGTGTTTCAATGACCGATCGGCCGCAACGTTGAGGCGTATGTCGACGATATTGTCGTAAAGACCGTGAAGGTCGACGACCTTATCGCCGACCTAGAAGAGACTTCGCGAACCTTCGACGGTTTCGCATAAAGCTCAACCAGAAGTGCGTCTTCGGGTCCCCAAAGGAAAGCTCTTAGGCTTCATCGCCTCTCGAGCGAGGCATCGAGGCCAATCAGGAGAAGATCTCGGCGATCGCAAGGATGGGCCCGGTCAGCAACCTCAAAGGGGTCCAGAGGCTGACCGGATGCCTGGCGGCTTTGAGCCGTTTCGTGTCTCGCCTCGGCGAACGCGGAATGCCGCTCTACAGGCTGCTCAAGAAATCCGACCGCTTCGCTTGACACACGAGGCTCGGAGGCCTCACCCGCTTGAAGGCCTTCCTTTCTCGCCTCGATCTGGTCGCCCCGGCACCAGGTGAACCGCTGCTCCTCTACATCGCTGCCACTACTCAAGTCGTCAGCGCGGCCCTCGTGGTGGAGCGAGCGGAAGAAGGCCGTGAGCTCAAGGTACAACGGCCGGTCTACTTCATCAGTGAGGTACTTTCCGAGTCCAAGACTCGGTACCCACAGGTGCAGAAGTTACTCTGGTGTGCTCATCGCAAAGAGGAAACTCGCTCACTACTTCGATCGAGACGCCATCACCGTGGTGACCACGTCCCCACTAGGCGAGATCATCCACAATCGCGATGCCTCGTGAAGGATAGCCAAATGGGCGCCGAGCTTAGCGCCATGGCATAATATACGTCCCTCGAACGGCGATCAAGTCGCAGGCTCGCCGACTTCGTCGCCGAGTGGACCAAGCCGTGCACCACCGGTGGTGAAGACCCGTCATCGGACAATGTACTTCGACGGTCTTACACCAAGAATGGCGCGGCGCGGAGTCGCCATCATCTCCCCACTCGGAACAGCTTCAATACGCCATTAGGTTGCTCTTCGACGCGACCAACAACATTGCCAATCTGAGGCTCGTCAACGGTCTCCGGATCGCCGCCGACCTCGGTGCCGCCGGCTCTCGCCCACGGGACTCCAAGCTTGTCGTCGACCAAGTCATGAAGGCCGCGGGCCCCGAGACGCCCGCATGGCCGCAGCTTCGTCGAGAAGCACGGCTCGAGGAGCGGTTCAAGGGTTTCGAAGCTTCACCATAGCTACCGACGCTACAATGGCGAGGCCGATCACCGCCAATCTTGCCTCCAGAGAGCCCGTCCCGCCGGGATCTTCGCCTCCGACCTCCTGTGGCCCATCGTCCACCGACTCGGCGGTGGCGGCCACCGACCAATCCAAAGACGGCCGCCCGACCGACGCCGCGGTCGGGCGTAGACTTGGCGGATCTGCCCGTGGTGTGCTAGCACTTGAGTCCGACCGAGGAGGCCCTACATCGACCGCTTGACGGACGGGTCACTTCCCGACCGACCGAGGCCCGCGCCTCCGCCCGGCGAGCAAAATCCTTCGTCCCCGATCGGCCTGCACCTCTACAAAAGGAGTCCCTCCGGGTCCTCCAAAATGTATCTTGACCGACCAAGGAAAACAGTGCTGGACGACATACAGTAGTCTGCGGTCACCACGCAGCACCCGATCTCTTGTGGGAAAGGCCTTTCGACAAGGTTTCTCTTGGCCAACGGCTGTCGTCGACGCCGAGCATATCGTGCGCACCGCGAAGGATGCGATTCTTTGCTCGGCAGACGATCTCGCCAAATTCAAGCTTTACTGACGATCCCCATCACGTGGCCTTTTGCCGTCCTGGGACTCGATTTGGTCGAACCTTCAGAAAGCGCCGAGGCTTCACCCACCGCCGTCGCGGTAGATAAGTTCACCAAGTGGATAGAGGCCCGGCCGGTCGAGCGCCACGTCGGTACAAGCGCCATCTTCTTCCGCGACATCGCTTTTAGGTTTGGAGTCCCAAACTCCATCATCACCGACAACGGAACACGCTTCACGGGAAGGAATTTCGAGTTCATGGACGACTTCAACATCCGTGTCGATTGGGCGCAGAGCCCATCCGCGGACTAACGGCGGTCGAGCGCACTAACGGCATGATCCTTCAGGACTCAAGCCGCGGATCTTCGATCGGCTCAAGCATTTCGCAGGCGCTGGGTAGCCGAGCCGCCTCCGTCCTCTGAGTCTGCGGACCACGCCGACCGGCGACCGGGTTCACACCCTTCTTTATGGTGTTCGCGCCGAAGCCGCTTTTGCCCATCGACCGAATACGGCTCCCGAGATTGCAAGCCTTCGATGAGGCTCGGGGCTCGCCGCAACAAGACGCCATCGACCCACCGACGAGGCGCGCGACGTGGCCGTCCTGCGGTCGGCCAGATATCAACAAGCCCTGCGCCGCTACCACAGCCGCCAAGTTCGAGGACGATCCTTCAGCGCTGGCGACTTGGTTCTGCGTCGGGTCCAGACAACCAAAGATAAGCACAGGCGCCGCCACGAGAGGTCCTTTCACCGTCGTGGAAGTTCTCCGACCTGGCACCTTCCGACTCAAGGACGCCGATGGTCGCATCCTCCCTAATGCCTGGAACATTGAAAAGTTAAGGCGATTCTATCCCTAAGCTCTTTTCTTTTTTCCTGGTATAAGTCTTTGCCTTTCTCCCAACCGAGCACCTGGTCGCCACGTGACGACTCGGGGGCTGCCCCGTGGGCGCCCCCGTTCAGGCCGCTTCCGGATGGTGTCTGTGCGGGTCGGTGACCCAGCCGACCACGAGGTCTATCCCGAGCGGTAACCCTCTCGACCGAGTGCTACGCCACGCCACCGGCTATGGTTGCCCAAAGAGCACTCCGCGGAAGAAGGAAGCACTGAGTGGGATGACCTCGGTCGATTGGGAACAATCTTCCCCACACGAACTTCGGCTAACTCACGTACTCATGTGGGTCGGTGACCCGACTAGTCACAGAGTCTATCCCAAGCGGTAACCCTCTCGACCCGGCGCTACGGCCTCGCCCGGGCTATGGTTGCTAAGTAGCACTTTGCGGAAGAAGGAAGTGCCCGAGTGGAAAACCCTTGGCCGATCGGAACACTCCGAACCCCATGAGTGCGCGTAACTACCGCATAAACAAGACTCCTATCCTCTTCGGCCCTCTCAAATTGACCCGACCTACGCATAAGCGACCCCGTGGTCCTTGAGGCTATGGTCGGTCAAACCCAAACGCAAAGGAGAGCAAAGAGGCAAACCGGAGCTTACAATTACTTACGATCGTTTACACAACAGTCTTTGCAAAAAAAAAGGGGGGGCTAACTTCTTTCTTCCTCTTCTTCCTGGTGGCCGACCGGCACGGAGGAGGAGGACCTGGCATCTTGGAAGGCGACCTCGGGCGGGACGTGGCTGGCGATCTCCCGAGCATGCGGCTCGACCTGAAGCTCGAACCTGTCGACCTCGTCGTCGGTCCGGTTCCCGGCGATGCCGCTACTCACCACCGCGAGGTCGATGCCGTCGTAGTACGAGATGGTGTTGACCAGCGCCGATGAAGCTCAAGCGCAGCACGCGGTGACCACCGCCTCTTCTACGGTCCGGCACTCGGGCCAGCGCGGGGGCAAGGGCACTCGGGCCTGCCCCGGCTCCAAGGATGCGGTCGCAGACCTCCCGACCGGCCTTGCGGAGGGCCTCCACCGGCGCTCATCTCGCCCGACCGTCCTCGGCCAACCTTCAACGCCGCCGGGCCTCGTCCCGCCACGATCGCTCACGTCGCGGCGTCCGGCCGTTCTCTGCGCCTCCACGGCGACGCTCAGATTCTTCTGCGCCTCTGCAGATTGCGGAGATTTTGGATAAGTTCGCCCTGTGGGTCGCACCCCCCAAACTTAATTGAAGAATTGAGACACTTACCGGCCGCGGAGTTGGTCAGATTGCCAGCTTCCGACTTCAGCGCCTCGTATGAAGTCTTCACCGGCCACTCCTCGGCGATCGCCGCTCGGGCGAACTCGGCAATGCGTCCCCCTGAGCCTTGTTCCGCTCGGTCCGCAGACGTGTTACCTGCGTCTGCGCGATCCCCTCCGCGGCAACGGCGGCATCCTTGGCCTCGGTGACTTCCATCGGGAGGACTCGCTTCGCCACTTCGCCTCAAAGCCTCGGCCCTAGGCGCCATCATGAAGGGCCTTTGTGGCCTCTTCAAATCCTTGGCGGATCACCACCGCCTCCGACCGCCTAATGCCCAGGGCCTCCTGGGCTAGGCGCAGCTCAAGGCGCACTGATCGCACTCCTCCGCCGCACCGCTCACGATCGTCGGAGCGCCGCAGAGCTCGACCGACACACGGCGAGCCCGCAAGTCTTTGCAAAAATGTGGACACCCGTTAGTCGCATCGAAGAACTATCAAAATGTGCAACGAATCGTAACTTTTTCGGTGACTTACAGGCGATCGGTGGACTCCCGACCATCATATCCAGTACTGGTGGAAGACTTCGAGCAAGGGCCGACCTTCACGGACCGCCTATCTCGGCTTCGGCGTCAGCGCCTTGCCGAAGGGTGGCCCACTCGCTTCCTCCGCTCACCCATGATGCCCGACCGGAATTACACCCGGCGCGCCTCCGCCGCCCGTCGGGCGGGGCGCCACCCGCCCAAAGCACCATGGGCAAGGGTGACGAGGTCAACCTTCAAATCCTCGGCGACTGCGCTGAGGGCATCGGTCGGCACCTCCCCACAGACGAGGGTCGGGCACCTCCGTCGCCGGCTCGCCACGATCGGGCGCGATCACCGGCGACGCCATTGTCTCATCCTCCAAACGACGATCACGCTGTCCGGAGGGTCCCGCCGGAGGCGGCGGAAGTTCTTCTTCGCACGACCTCCGGTGGGGCTCTGTCCCTCGGCGACGCGCCCTCGCCGACGCCGCGACCTTCGCCACCCAACCGGTCACGAAATCACCGGCGCCGTTATTTGCGGGCCGATGTGGCACGCCCCACGATCACCCCAAAGATAGGCGCCGCGCTGCAAAGATTCAAGAGTCGCCGGCGGCTTTGCCAAAAAGAAAATGCTCCAAAATAAAATAATAATACACTTACAAGGCCGAAGCGGGTGCGTGGCACGCGCGCTTCTTTGCCGCCCCGCCAAGGGCAAGTCGGCCGGCCGCTTCCTCGGCCCACCTCCACCGAGACGCTGCGACGACCGCAGCGCAAGATCACCCCCACTGGGATCCGTGGCCACGGGCCCGTGATGCCGCCCTCGCCGAGTCCACGCCGGGCGCCGCCGATCAGCAGTCGGAAAAACCCACCATAGGGGTGGCCGAGGCACTCCCGCCGCCGATGGAGGTTGTCCCCACGGCGGTGGTCTCGACACATCCTCGCCCGCGGCCGCCGCGTGTTCCTTACTTTTCTTCCTCCTCCTTTCCTCCTTCCGCTTCTTGCGGAGGAGTCGACCGCTGCCCTCGCCGGCGGCCGCCAAGCTTCCTTATCCCGGAGCGGCGCTGGGAAGACATCCCCATGAGCCCCGAGAGGATGCAGAATGTCGGTCAAGTCGCGAAGGACAAAGAAAAAGAAGCGAAGCGAATTTCACCGCTACGATTCGCGAAAAAGCCGCGAGAATGGCTCGGGTGGCCATCCGCGCCACGCGCGCTCCGCCAGAACGGCCGCCACCCGAGCCTCCACCTCGACGCTGCCAGCTCGGTTCGCCATCCTCACCCGGCCGGACGGCCCGCATACCGGAACAGGGTGCGGCTCGTGCACAAGTGGTTGCACGCGATCCCCATGAAGGCGCGCACAACCACGCCCCGGTGAGCCCTCCTCCTTTGAGCCCCGATCGCTTCCACGATCGGGCCAGCTTGTTCTTCTCCCTCTTTTGGCGCCCCGTTCCACCGTTCCTCCGCCATGGGAAGCTCTCCGGTGAACGAGGGCGCTGCCGCCGACGCTTGAACGTAGAGCCATTCGAACGCCACCCTTGTTAGACGAGGCGGCTTTACCTCAGTACTCCGTGCTTCGACCGGGCGGCCGAGGGCCAGCCACCCACCAGGCGCCGCAAGCGCCCGACGGCTGTCCTTCCGAGCCTTGCACGGAAGAAGTGCCTCCACAACGCCAAAGCGGCTCGATCCCCAAGAAGGCTTCGCGCAGTGATAAAGATGGCGATGTGGAGGACCCCATTGGGGTTGAGATGGTGCACCTCCACCTTGTAATGAAACAACGCCCCAGACGAACGGTGCGGCGGCGAGCCAAAGCCGCGCCAAGAACTAGGCGGGCACCACGATCTCGTCGCCCGCGGCGCGGGGTGGTAGCCCGGTCGGCACCTCCAAAGGAAGGTCTGCGGCATGAGGAAGCCCTTCTTCACCAAGCCGAAGACGGGTCGTCTTGCGCGCGAGCACTCCGCCACGACATCTTCACTGGGGAGACGATCGGAAGGTGAGAAAGAAAGGTCGGGTTTTCTTTCCTTAGCTCTCGTGCTCTTCTTGTTTGAGGCGAGAGAGAGAGGGCAAGAAAGCGTGACCACTCAAAGCACCCAACGGGCGATGATAGAGGATTTAACGAACGCCGCCAGCGCAGCGCCCGTCAAGCGGCGTCGCGACCACCCTCGTCTGTCGCGCCACCGTAACTCCTGGTTTCCAATACCACTCCGCTTTTAATCCTCGTCTTGTCAGCGCCAAGGGCCATAAAGACGCCGCCCGAACAACGTGTCCGTAACCTCTCGGTCTCGCCTTTAGGCCGAACAGTTGCTTCGGGCGCGCGAGAAGCCCACTCAGCCGCGCCCCAAGACGGCAAAGCTTTGTGGCTTGCGCCAGGGCCCAGCCGAGGAGTGGGTTCAAAAGGCCTACCCCACCGGATGGGTATAAAGCCGCCCAAAGAAAACTTGAGCAAGGGGCGGTATGAGGTGAGCCCCACGGTGGGCCCTCGGTTAGGTCGGTGGACGGCCTAATCACCTCTACTCGCCCGAGACCATACTTCACACTCTCCCGAGCTCATCAATGAGCGACACCACCGTGCTCGGGTCGGCGACGACCTAGAGTCCATACGGGATTGAGTAGAAAAGGTTTTTATGGGTCGCCCCACAGCAGGCCAGACACCCTACTGGGACCGTCCGCTCGGAAGGGTCCCCTTGGCGGGACCTCCCAGACCCACTCGGACTACCCGCTATTAGCTCCACGAGCACGGCGCTCAAACCAACGCAGTAAACGCGCGCTCATCCTCCAGTCCCACACCTGCGGATGGGGTATACATGTGGGATAGACGGCGGCCATTCCTCTCGCAGCTACCCTCGCCCGACGAGGACTCGAGAAGGATGCCCCACGTCCAGCTACGACGGTAAACGAGCACTCACGTCCAGCTACGACGGTAAACGAGCACTCACGTCCAGCTACGACGGTAAACGAGCACTCACGTCTAGCTACGACGTTAAACGAGCACTCGGACACCCGAACCTCACAGAGGCATCCGGTCGTCCCGCCGACCAAGGCACTCGGACACCAGAACCTCACAGAGGCATCCGGTCGTCCTGCCGACCAAGGCACTCGACACCGAACCTCACAGAGGCATCCGGTCGTCCTGCCACCAAGGCACTCGACATCCGAACCTCACAGAGGCATCCGGTCGCCCCCGCCACCAAGGCACTCGTCTAGCTACGACGTTAACGAGCACTCGGACACCGAACCTCACAGAGGCATCCGGTCGTCCCGCCGACCAAGGCACTTGGACATCCGAACCTCACAGAGGCATCCGGCCGCCCTCGCCGACCAAGGCACTCGGACACCAGAACCTCACAGAGGCATCCGGTCGTCCTGCCGACCAAGGCACTCGGACACCCGAACCTCACAGAGGCATCCGGTCGTCCCGCCGACCAAGGCACTCGGACACCCGAACCTCACAGAGGCATCCGGTCGTCCCTGCCGACCAAGGCACTCGGACACCCGAACCTCACAGAGGCATCCGGTCGTCCGGCCGACCAAGGCACTCGGACACCGTAACCTCACAGAGGCATCCGGCCGCCCCGCCGACCAAGGCACTTTCGGACATCCGAACCTCACAGAGGCATCCGGCCGTCCCTCGCCGACCAAGGCACCGTCTAGCTACGACGTTAAGCGAGCACTCGGACACCGAACCTCACAGAGGCATCCGGTCGCCCTGCCGACCAAGGCACCGTCTAGCTACGACGTTAAACGAGCACTCGGACACCGAACCTCACAGGCATCCGGCCGTCCCGCCGACCAAGGCACTCGGACACCGTAACCTCACGAGAGGCATCCGGCCGTCCCGCCGACCAAGGCACTCGGACATCCGAACCTCACAGAGGCATCCGGTCGTCCCTGCCGACCAAGGCACTGTCTAGCTACGACGTTAAACGAGCACTCGGACACCCGAACCTCACAGAGGCATCCGGTCGCCCCGCCGACCAAGGCACTCGGACATCCGAACCTCACAGAGGCATCCGGCCGCCCTCGCCGACCAAGGCACTCGACACCAACCTCACAGAGGCATCCGGCCGTCCCGCCACCAAGGCACTCGGACATCCGAACCTCACAGAGGCATCCGGCCGCCCTCGCCGACCAAGGCATCGTCTAGCTACGACGTTAAACGAGCACTCGGACACCAACCTCACAGAGGCATCCGGTCATCCTGCCACCAAGGCACTCGGACATCCGAACCTCACAGAGGCATCCGGTCGCCCTGCCCGACCAAGGCACCGTCTAGCTACGACGTTAAGCGAGCACTCGGACATCCGAACCTCACAGAGGCATCCGGCCGTCCTCGCCGACCAAGGCACTCGTCTCTAGCTACGACGTTAAGCGAGCACTCGGACACCAACCTCACAGAGGCATCCGGTCGCCCTGCCGACCAAGGCACTTGTCTAGCTACGACGTTAAGCGAGCACTCGGACACCCGAACCTCACAGAGGCATCCGGTCGCCTCATCGACCAAGGCACCGCCCACAACGATTAAAATTAAAGCAAACTCATCGCAAAGACATTTTCATAAAGAAAAGAAAATTTCATTATAGGCCAACAGATCAAACTTTACACAACTTTACACACATGCATCTGATGATACAAGAGTGGCCACGCTGCACCACGGCAGACTCTACCCACGCCTAGAACCTATCAAACATCCGTGCGGCATCGGTGGCACCGACGGCATGTTTGGTAGGCCCTTGCTCGTCGACGGACAGCCGCCACGCCGCTAAGCAACACGCCGATGCCTCTGCTGCCGCTCAGCGACATCAACGCGGCCGCACTAACTACGGCCGGCGCCCTTGCGCCATCGCCTCGTAGGGCCCCCTTACCACCTCGAGCCTCGAACGGCCTCGAGCGTACAGCGTCAACGAAGCGGCGTCGCGGGCCGCGCCTTCTTCCTTCTGAGCTCGCCATCGCTGGTCGAACTCACCCAAAGCTCGCCGAGGATCTTCTTCTTCCACCGTGACGCCATCGCCGAAGCTAAAGACTAGAGGATGTCTCAAGCCATTTGAAAGAACAAAAGAAAAGCTCGCCCCTTCAAGCAAGCTACAGCGCACAGATATATATATCCGGACGAAGGGAGGCTAAGCGTCTCCAGAGTAAATGCGGGTGCCGAAAAACGAAGCATCCTTCACCAGAAACCCGAGGCAGTCAAGAAGACGAGCAGGCGCGGCGCGCCAAACTATGCTCGGCATGCGCAACGAGGCAAGTAAAAGCCCCCGGCGGTTCAAATGCCCCCGGCCAAACTCCAGGACAGCTGTCGGATCCAACGAAGCACACCTGACGGAAATCGCTTAACCGGATCGGCTGGACCGACCTACCAGGCCCGGCCACCACTTTCGTCCAAGTTCAACCCCCAACCGAATCTGCCGAAATCGCTTGGGAGTTCGGGGGCTACTGACGAATACTAATAAAAAGGATACCCCAACAGCCCGAAGCGACGAGCCAGCGGCCTCAAGCATATCTCCAGCCCAACAGGCCGCGCCCGGCCCGCCGCCGACCGAATCGCCTGCGAGACCGCGCAAGGCATCCGCTCCCGACCGGCCAGGGGAAGCGAATCCGACCAGACAGCGCTCCCGACCCCCTCTTGGCGGGGCGGGATCTCCCGACTCCAACCAAACCAAGGTGACGAACGCCGAGTGCCGCGTGTCGTCCTCATCGCCTACCGCCACGCACTCGAATAAGGTCAATCGGGCGACTATACAAGGGCGGTGGCTCTTCCCAAGAAGATCCGGTGATCAGAGAAGACAAAGCTTCCACCCCATCAACTACCACGATAAAGACGAGCGCCGCGCTCCCGAGGCGGCACCAACGCCACGCACTCGACGCCGATTCGCAAGGATCACAGAGGGCAAGTACGCTACTTCCGAAATACCTAACCTCCCGACCACCAAGGCTACCAACCCAAAGATGGGCAAGACGGGTGGCGACTCATCCACGTGACGAAGGACCGGAGCTCCTAGCGTAGGTCACCTCGCTTCCTCCTAACTCGATGTAACCTGCCCTTCCTTCAGATAAAAGGAGGCGGGGCTAAACGATTCAGGGGGCAACGAGCAAGAACAAGAAAGGAGTAAGAACTACAGGAGAGCTTTTTCCTCTTCTTCCTCTTCTTCTTTTCTTCTCCTTCGAGAGCTAAGTTTAGATCATTCTAGTGTTGAGGCTCCACCTCTCGCTTGTAAAAAACTCTGCGCCATCCGCACCCAATGAATACAATACCAACGCACGAATCGAGTAGGACCTTCGCCCAACCAAGATACATCTTGGACTCCAGGGTCTAACCATTCAGGGAGCGGGAACGCGCAGCCCCTTAGACTTACAAATTTACTTGCCGGCGCTCGAAACGCCGACACCTATAAAAAATTCCTACATTTACCTCTACAAAAAATTGCTAAAACTAACGCTACAATAAAATTAAAAAATTTACCTAAATTTTGCGGCTCCCTTATCTTTTTCTTCTCTTCCTCTTCTCCCTTTCTTCTCCCCCTCCTTTTCTCCCTGCGCTCGGCTCCCCTCTCTTTCTTTCCTTTCTCTGCCGCTCTTTCTTTCCTTTCTCTGCCGACCGAACGCGCTTAAAAACTGGCCTGTCGCCCCCTGTATGGGCGATCGCCCCATACAGGGGCGACAGGGGGCCCACCTCGCAATGCCGTTAAGCTAGCCAACGGCTAGCCGTTAGCAGGGCAGCTATCGCCCGTGTATGGGGCGATCGCCCCATACACGGGCGACGGGTGTACAAATTTGCAAAATTTAAATTCGGACGCATAGTTTTGAAAAAAAGAATAAAAATAAATATTAAAGAAAAAAAATTCCCTCGCTTCTCTTGTCTCGTCCACCGTCCTCTCGCTGCAGGGGTAGGCATTTTTAAACCGAAACCGAATTATCGAACCGAACCGAATTAACCGATTATTTCGGTTTATTCGGTTTTCGGTTCTGTTTTTGTTTTGGTATAGTTCGGTTTTCGGTGTTCGGTTCGGTTTTTGACTTCCAAAAACCGAAATAACCGAATAACCGAATAGCCTACATACAATACCACTTTTATAATATTTTTCCTAAAATTACTAAACAATTCTCATATTCTAATACATTTATGTATATGTTTGGTATATTCACATGTTCTATTATACTTATATTGTAATAATCTATGAATATTGTGTAGGTTTAACCCTACTCTATGTTGCGATGTGAGAAGGACTAAATCTAATCTACCTAGTGTTTATTCATATTTCGGTTAATCGAAAAACCGAATTAACCAAACCGAAATATTTCTGTTAATTCGGTTCGGTTTTTTATTTTGGTCTGAGAAATTCGGTTGCTAGTTTCCAAAAACCGAATTATTCTAAAAACGAAAAAACCGAACCGATCAAACCAAAAAAACCGAATGCCCACCCCTACTCGCTGCACAGCACAGGTCAGGTGACACCCCACCCCGTCTACCTCCCTCCCTGCACTCTTTTCACATACCCCACCAAATCCACTTCCTCCTCTTTTTCTATACATAGACCTACATATTTGACGGTTGGGTCGGCACGGTACGAATGGCAGAGTCGTGCCGGGTTTCGTGGTCAGGCATGATGAACGGCACGGCATGTTTGTATGACCTGTGTTTGGGCTGATACAGCACAAAATAGGCTCGATGGACCCAAAGAAAGCACGGTATGTAGCAGGACGCTCTGCCACGATATTGACTCATGTTGTGGCTCGCCCTACGGTCGACGACTTTTGCGGTCCTCGCATTCAGAGAAACTGGAGATAATGGAGATGCTAAAAGGTGGATAATGGAGACTAGAGTATACATGCTCACTGACATCGAGTACGCCCACCGAGCCACTCCGTACTGGAGTACCCTACACTGGGTATAAGGTTTTTAACGAGTCAGTAACTCTATACCTGTTCAAGAATGAATAAAATTTAGTTTTTTTGTCCCCCAATATGTGTGTCCACTGCCTCATCTATGTGCATCTCTAGCTTCTTTCTTCTCGTCGCAATAGTGCAAATGGGCCAGGCTTGAGCCGGCACGGCATAAAGCCAGCACGAATCACAAATGGGTCGTGCATGGTTTAGACACACAGCACAACACCCACCTCTATCTATACCTCTATCTATACACACATATAGACTCCAACAAATTTCGATTGGTTAAGCTTTAGTTCTACCCCGCGCTCTGGCTCTCTCTCCCTCTCCATCCCCACCGAATCTCCTCCTCTCAGCACCTTTCCCCTCCTCAACCTGTAACAGCTACGCCACCCCTCCTCCTCCCCTCCAACGCTAGATCCAGGCGAAGCCATCATCCCGAGCTCATCTCCAACCATATCCGGTGCCTTCGAGCCTCATTGCTAACGGATTTGGCGTGGACACCACGGCGCACATCTGGGCGGCACACACGATGTGGCATGCCGGCACAGTCACATCTAGGTGAACACGTCTCCATCAAGCTTAGCTACTTGTAGCACACACCCATCCATCTGGGTATGCTTTTGTTGCATATGTTTATCGAATTTGTTCTAACACGCTTTTCCTCGATGTTGTATAAAACGATTTTGTTTGTTGCAATATTTCTTTTCCAAATCTTGTAGTAAGAGGTATTTTTGTTGCAGTGGAATCATCAATTTGTTGCATTGTGCTATTTTCTTATTGCATCATTGTTATTGTATTGTTGCGACAGGTGTTACAATTGGTTTGTTGAAACCAAATGAATTTTTATTGCAAGCTCAGAAATCGTTGTTTCACTTTCATAATTTTTTATTGCAGTAACGTCAAATTTAGGTGTGCTTCTATCGGTTATAGGATTTTTAACCTTTTTCCAACCTGACCTACTCGCATGGTGCTTTGAATACCCAACTTTTCTTGAAATTTTTTATCAACACTATAATCATAGTTATACTTTGTTGCATATTTAGAATCAAAATGTTCAATGAGTTAATAGCAATTATTATATGTAGAACCCTTAAAATATTTTTGTTGCAATCCCTAGTAATTCAACTCTTAGTTTTTTTCGTACACCTTGAAAAGTCTATTTTACAAGGGATAGTACGATGATATCGTATAGTTCAATGGTCCAGTCGTGAGAAAGCTGAATGCATGGCTTATCTAGCTCCTGATACATGTGTTTTTTTTTCAAATCTAGCTCCTCACTCGAATGTGTCGATTTACTTTTTTTTACAAATCTAGCTCTTCACTCAAATGTGTCGATTTACAAATTTAGCCACCTTCCCTACCGTGGAAAGCGTCCTCTGCTGTGCTTAGAGAGCGCGGACACGATATGGCTTGCCTGGGGAGCGCAGAACAGGGTTCCAAATCTCGGTAAAATTTCGCCGAAATTTCGGATTTCGGACCACCCCGAAATCTAAAGTACCATCCGGAAAAAAAATTAAAATTTTTTGAAATTGCTACGGTAACCCGAAATTTCAGTTTTTCTCGGCGAAATTTCGCCGAAATTTTATGTTTTTTTGCCGGTTTTAAAACTTTTAGGGCCGGATTTGGTCCAATAACCCTTAGGAAAGTCATCTCCTGTGAAAATTTGTTGAAAAACTGAATTTTTTAGACATTTTAAAATTTTGGCAAAAATACTGTCAGATTTTTATAAAATTTTAAAAGCTTGATAATAAGCTGACAATTTTATGGTACTATCCTTAGTAGTTTAGGATCATATATAAAAAATTTGAAAATAATTTAACTTCATATGTTATCTTTAAAAAATCAAAAACAGAATGAACATAATTGGGACAGTTACATTGTCAGCATTTTATAAATTTTCTTGAGTGTGATTATGATCTAAAATTTTTGTGAGAGATTAATAATTGACTCAGGACCATTATATAAATTTAAAAAAATCAACTTTGTTTATTTGGTCAATCAAATCTCTGTAAGAATTGAACTTCGTTTGTTATATTATATTTCAAAAATCAAAAAGAAAAGAATATAAATGGTATTGTGCCTTGTAAGAATTTTATAAATTCACTGGTGTATGATCATGATTCAAAATTTTTATGAGATATTAAGAACTTCCTTATTACCATTCTGTAAAATTTAAAAAAAAATTAAACATTTTTTTATTGCTAAACAAAATCTATGTATTGATCATCAGACTTTTATCAGGACGTAGCACTCTCTGAATTTTCAAACATTATTTGAGAATGATCATCATCTAAAATTTTTAAATAAATATTAATGTTACATCAGGACCATCCACAAAAATTTTCAAAAGTTTTTAACGTGTTTTAGATAATTTTTCATTTTGTTCAAGTTTGCCGGTAATCCTTTTAACAGGGCAGTAGTAATGTTTGAATTTTTTAAAATTCATACAGTTTGATCATCATCTTAAAATTTTATGTGAGTATTACAGATACATCATAACCATGAAAAAAAAAATCAAATATTTATAACATGGTTTGAACCATTTTGCATTCGGTTCAAAATTGCCAGTCAATATTTTATCAGGACAGTACCAATGTTTGAATTTTTAAAAATTCCACAGACCTAAGAATAATCTGAAATTTTTATGGAAATATCATCAATGTATCAGGACTCTCTAAAAACAATTTCAAAATTTTTTGACATCGTTTGACCCATTTTTTCCGTTGCAAAATGACGAAAATTTTGGATATTTCGCCCGAAATTTCGGTATTTTTCGGCGAATTTCGTTTTTTCTCGGTACAAAACAAACTGGATTTGAAATTTTGTTTTTGAATTTCGGACGAGATTTGTCCGAAATACCCGAATTTCGCCGAAATTTCGAAATCCGGTTAGGGGCGGTATTTTATCCGAAAACGAAATTTGAATCCTTGGCGCAGAAGCCGGTGAAGCTCAACAGACCGCGGGAGCAGCGTGGCTCACCGCTATAGGGTAGCTTCTGCGCTACCCAGGTGCGACAACGAGCTCCTGTCACGCTTGCCCATGCTCTACCGTACTACCATGCTCGATCGCCTTGCTGTGGTGCCGATCGACTACAGCGCTCCCTAGGCACGGCAGGCGACACACGCCTTCGGTAGTAAGTGAGGAGGGCAAACTTGCAAATCGACGCATAAAAGGTTAGACTTGAAAATAATCTATACCCCTTTATAATGCACCTAAGCATTCTTTTTTAGTTCACTCCAAATAATGCACCCTACTAGAGATGGTCCAATCTTTGTGCACCCAGCAAAATGTCCTCAGAAACTTGCCTCCATCAAAATTAACCTCTTAGATCTTTCCTCAGCTTTACTCACCCACATCCGATGGCCATTGTTTAGTGTGTCTAATCATCCCTATGGCCCACAACAGACTTCCCCCACCTCCAGCATCATCTCAAGGAAAAGGAAACAAATATCCTGGAATTAAGGAAAAGGAAACAAAAGTCCTAGAAAAGGAAAGGATCATACATTACGTGCTGAAAAAAGGAAACCGAGAGACGGAGCACTATACTAGTAATAATAAGATGCCGGGCTAGATAAACACATGGTGCGAGGAATCCACATAGAGAGGATAAGCATGGCAGGCCACCCACGAGGAGGCATCTGCAGCCATGCAAACGCAAATGCTGCCCCGCGGTTTCCTTGGCGCCGCACGCCCCCGCCCCATCCCTCGCATTCCCGCCACCGTGAAGCCTCCGACGGCTGCCGCAGGGGAGGACGCCCGGCTGACGCTCTCCGACTCGGAGCTGGCGTCGCGCGGCTTCGCGGTGCGACGCACCCCGGACGGGCTGGACGTGGCGGCGCTGAACGAGGTGTTCGCGCGCGTGGGGTTCCCGCGCCGGCAGGAGGAGCGGCTGCGCCGCGCGCTGGAGCACAGCGAGGTGGTGTGGCTTGCGGCGCCGGGGGAGGAGCGGCGGCCCGTGGCGTTCGCGCGCGCTGCAGGGGACGGGGTGTTCAACGCGGTGGTGTGGGACGTGGTGGTGGAGCCGTCGTGCCAGGGCCTCGGGCTGGGCCGCGCCGTCATGGAGCGCCTCGTGGAGGATCTGCGGCGCAAGGGCGTCGGCAACATCGTGCTCTACGCCGAGCCCCGGGTAGTGGGCTTCTACCGCCTGCTCGGCTTCGCCATGGACCCCGACGGCATCAGGGGCATGGCTTACTACCGCAAGAACAACCAGAGCAAGCAGCCCAACTCCTAGCGAGCGAGCTTACTTGCTTCTTTCTTTGTTTCTTTTTCCCCCCTGTATCGATCGATCATCGAACACGTACAAATTAAGGCGCCACACGATCAAGCGCAACTGCCAGAAATCTGTCGAACGGATTATTTTGTAAATAAGTAGACTTCCTCATCTTCCATTTCGTTTAAAGTTTCGTGCTCTGGCAAGCTCGTCTTCCTCCTCTCTAGCATCGTCGTCTCCCGCCGTTGCCGGGTTAGGGCTCGGTTCACCGGTTATGGTATAGATTCACTGCATCCCTCCCTGACCTTAGACGGAGACAGGGAAGGGGCGGTGGAGACACGACAGTCAGCAGCGGCGGTGTCATGTGGTGACGTTGGCGCCGCCTCGACCATGGGACGGAGGAGGGCAGTAGGCGGCGGTGACAGGTGGGTCGCAACGAGCTCAAGACAACTTAGGATGAGCGGGGGAGGTGACGGTGTGTCACGACTCAGGAATTCGGTTTCGGATAGAGATTGTATATCACCTGCTTATAACAATAAAAGACAGCGGAAAAACGTTAAATAGGTAAATATGACCAATTAAATCAGATTAAAAGAACATTGTAGGCCACCGGCCTAAAATTTAAATTATGAAACATCAATTGAAAACAAACCCATAGGAAAAGCCTAAGTGTTGTCGTGACACTATACGCCATCATTGTCGAAAGCAAGGTAACCGAGCGACGATTTTCTTTCTCATTCTCTGAATAAATGTCAAAAGTAAGGTTGAGTACATGTATGTACTCGCAAGACTTTAGTGTATGGAAATAAAATATATGCAAGGTTAGTCCAAAGATATCAAACTACTACATTAAATCTCATTTTCAGCATAAAACAGATTTTATTTGCAAGAGAATAGTTCATCAAACGATAACGGGATTGAAATGGGCATTTGTTATGGAGCTAATAACAATAATTAAAGTTCAATATCATCATTTCACAGCCCTCCTTAGCCATGAACAGTGGGTAAAATACAGCCAACCTTAGCTCACAAATATACCAACCCGTCACAACACTGTTTCCAAAGATTTTGTAAAAACAAAGCTATACTTGACATTACTTCCCTAAGTTGCTCATGACCACGAGCATGGTTAATTAATTAGATTTAAATCTCTACAGAGAGTATACACTTTACCCACATGACACATTCTAGCAATCATATCAATCATGTCTCGCGATACCTACATTACCCGATTTGCTAGATTGTGACGAAACCGTTCAACTAGCTAAAGCCTAGCCTTGCACCAGCCCGGTGATGACAAACCCTTGCCATGGCGCTGGAAATCCAGACCCGTACACAGTACTGATGATGATTTACGCCCCATGGCGTCCTTTCCCCCATGGTAAGGTATACACTGTTGTATTGGAATACTTTAACCCTAACACCTTGGTGAAGGGAGCACCTACGAGCGACACCGTACCCTGAAGTGTCCTTACTACTTCGGCCTACCAAAATGCAAGGTTAAACTTCAGCTAATCTACTAGGCTAAGGCTATCCTATACTAGCACATGTGGTTGCACTATTTCACTTAGGTGATAACGTCAAGTTCGATCCTTAACCGACCCAGGCGAGAATCTTCCCCTAACTACGTGCAAGGTCCGTCCTCACGCCTCAAGTTTAAACAGTAACTCGCTCACGTCTAAATCATATGTTTTGGATTGGATTTTTACCAAAATACACGGAGCCCATAACTCGGCTTCGTACCTTTAAAAATTGCCCAAGCTTGAATAGAAGTATAGCTCAATATTTAAATGATGTTCTAAGTGCGCATGGCTAAGCATATGTGTGTAGTATTTCGCATTCGTTACCCGTAGTGACACTAACTGATGTCTAATCCATAAACTAAGGTTACAGTAGCAGGTAAACAAGTGTTAAGGTAACGACAATGCATTCAAATGGGAAATATCTACCAATACCCACAACATAGCAAGTTTAATAAAAACATACACGCATGCATATATCATTTGATAAAACAACATAAACATCGTAAAATAGTGGGATCAACATGATAAAAGGAGGGTGCTTGCCTTGCTTGTTGAACAATTAGTCTTGCTTTGGTTGATCAGAGTACCAATTACGTCACCTAGTCCAGAACCTCTCACATAGTCCCACGATTTGTGCGTACACTCCAACGTCAACATACATACAAGCAAATAAATCCGAAGTTACTATTATTCAGTATAAGCAACATACATACAAGCATTATAAAAGTTCATGTATATGAGAATAATGGTTATGAGGATGATGCATGTGAGAATGATGCATATGAGAATGATATGAGGGCCAATCCTATAGCTCATAAAACATCCACTATAAAGGACATGCATCTTCTAAGTAAGTCATATCACTTACTACGTGCTATGATCTACGAAAGACCCACTAATTTAGCATCCATATCTAACTACACAATTCCCTCCAATGTTGCTCGTCAATGATTTCGTAAGAAGTATTGTCTAAGCAAATAATCATAAAACCGTGAATAAATACCGACGAAACCTCGGTTTGCAAATGCTCAAAAATGCAAAAAAAAAATTACACAAAAGACTTAGCATGATTTATCATGAATTTTTCAAAAGGTTTTACAATTTTTGGAATTTATTGGCACTAGTTACGAGCTTTTGAATTTTAAATGTATTAAAATTCATCTACTCATGCATTTTATACAAACTAAGCTCAAATCTGGAAATTTTTTATATATTTGGAATTCTCATGACCTCAGGAATACATATAAATTGGTTTAATCATTTTTGTATTTGATTTAAGAAAATTTTACATAGTACGCATTTTAGGCCTATAGCTTAAACTTGAGCTCATTTACTGCAAATTGACCAAAACTAAAATATTTTTACATATTTAGAATCTAAATGAATTTACACAAATTTAGAAAAAAATTCACTGGATTTAGAGTTTCCAACCAAAAGTTATGGGCATTTGAATCCGGTTGGTTCTAGGAAAATGGGTGAAAATCAGAAATAATATTTCGCTCTGACGATGGAATTAATTAACTAAATTTCTTGTAACTCAAATAATATTCGATGGATACATAGTAATATAATAAATTAAATAATCCGACATTCATCGATCGATAATTCATATTTTAGTTGACGATCAAATTATTTATATGAAACAAAAAGCAATAACTATTTATACCGCCGAACAATTAAAATCTAATTGGTAGCTATACTGGTCGTAAGCATCAAATTAGTTTTTACTACATGTGTGCATGCATAAATATGCAATGATAAATATTTAAATGCAACATGCATATGACCGAAAACTATATACATGAAAACGTATGCGACTACAAAAACTTTACCATAAACGTCAGGAACAAATAAATTCACTGTGGGCATTGTGGGCCATTGCGCACTGCCATGGCCGCACGCCAGTGCCATGGGTTGCCACCACGCCATGTTACCATGCCGTTGCCATGGCAGGTTGTTGCTGTGGCCGCAGGTTACCGTGGCAGCACCACGAGCCGCCATGTCAGGTCGCCTCCAGTGCTTGCGCTCGCCTCGGTTGCTGCGAACTCCCGCACTTGCTCCGTGTTTGGTTGGGCGCCACGCTGGCCTCAGCTCCGCACCACAGGCCTCGACGCTGTTGTCCCGACCGCCACCTCCAGCACTGAAGGATCAAGGATGACCGACTAAAGGGGGGTGAATAGGAGGTTTCTAAATTTTTCAAATCTAATTTGCAATTAAGAAAGACACTAAGATATAAAAGCAATAATTGCAAATTCACCACTATAATCTCTAGCAATCACCTAAAGCACTTAATCAATTCAAGTATAGCAAAAACAACTTTAAGCACAAATAGTCTACTCAATTTTGTTAGTAATGAAATTTATCACAAGAATGAAAAATATAAATCACAAGAGAGTAAGAGACAAGATTTTTGACCCGTGGTCTCGGAGACTTGCCGGTCTCCCCTACTCCATGTTGAGGTGACTTGAACCACGTCAAGCCGGCTCCACTCGCTTGAGCCTTCCTCGATCACTAAGGTAGTTCTTCCCCGCTCCAGGTAGGCGAACTCCGGCCTTCACAACTTGTCGGGGCTTCTCACAATCCTCGTTGAGAAGCTCACCGTGCACGATCGCCTCCAAGCCGTCTAGGAGGCGGCAACCTCTAAGAGTAATAAACCTTGACGCTTGCTTGAAGTCGAATTTGAGTGTCTAAAGGCTCAATCACTAAATGCAACACTCAAACTTGCTCCTCACACTCACAAAAGAGAATTGAATGCACTAAAGAGTAGAGAGCACATGCTAGAGCTCAAATATCATCAATGAGAACCAAGAGAAGCTCTAGAATGCAGGTGGGGGTGTATTTATAACCCCCACCAATTTTTCTAGCCGTTGGAGCTCGAATTGGGCTGAAATCAGATTTTCCGGTGCTACTGCCCATGTAGACTGGTAGCACCGGGTTCCATTCCAACGGTTAGAACAGTGCATTAAATGCACTTGCCAGAGGCTGTTACAGAGGGTCCGATGCTACCGCCCAACTAGGACCGGTAGCACCGGGCCCCTTTTTATTTTTGATTCGTCGCATTTGGGCTTCTCTGGAATTAAAGCACTGGGCTAAGGGGCCGGTGCTACCGCTCACCAGGTAACACCACTCTACCATGGGCGGTAGCACCGGGCTCCCAGAGAGCATAAAAATGATGCTCTCTGGAATTATCACACCGGGCTAAAGGGCCGGTGCTACCGCTCGCCTAGTAGCACCGCACTACCATGGGCGATAGCACCGGATTTACAGATTCTTTTATTTCAACTGAAATGAATTTTCAATTTGAATTTTTGTATGACATGATGCATGATCTTAAGAATAGATTTGAGCCTTTAAACCCTAGATGAGATCAAGACAATCGTCAAGACCCCTATTTATAGTACGACCCTAATTCTAGCAACCCGATCTTTTCTCCAAACTCCGAGATCGGCAAAAAGCTAGAGAAAGGTCCTTATATTTATACCTTTTCACTTTCTTGATGTATTGATCTTCTTTTGCACCATTCTTTATGCTTCCATGATCACCAAACCTGGGACTAACTTATTTTCAATATTCTCAAGGAAAATATTAGTCCTTTAACCAAAGTTGTCATTAATTATCAAAACCAAACCAACTTGGGGGCCTAGATGCTTTCAAGCGCCGCCACGGTCACGTCGGCCACGTAGCGCACCATGCACACTGTGCTCAGCTGGGTGCCGCGTCGCCACACGCCGAGCCCACGCCGCATGCACGCCGTCGTCGCCTACATGCACGCCCGGGCCGCATGCATGCCGTCGACGCTGCCTACATGCACGCCACCTTGCGCGCCTACACGCTGCCCCTGGCACTGACCGAGTCTGAGATGTGGGCTGTTGCAGCCTTGCTGGGCTGCGCACTACCGTGCCAGGTCTCGGCCTCACGCACATGGTCGAGCCGCGCCTTGGGCCGGTCGACCGCACCCTGGCGTCGGCCGAGCCTCTGAGCTGGCCGCGGCCACGCACTGCCGCCACACCGAGCAGTCGCCTCGCCTACTACGCCAACAACTGTTGCTTGCCGTCGAGTACCTAGCCACCTCACACTGCCGAGCTGCCGGTTGGGCTGAGCCACGCTCATCGTGCGCCATGTTGGCCTCATCTGGCTGCATGCTACATCGGCCTTGGCTACCCCACGTGTCGCCTCGAGTCACGACCTCCCGGCACCGCTGCGACCCCCGGCCAAGTACCGCGCTGGCCCTGGCCACCACTGTGCCATGCCTCACAGCCGAACCGTGCTAATCCGAGAGCACAACGCCACCACTACTCTTCTCCCTCCCTCTCAAAAACTTTCAAATGAACATGCATGCGAGATTTGATTACAAAAAAACTGGAATGCTTAGGTGATGACAATCACAATGGTATGAAATGCATTGTGAAGGACCGAGATGGCGATCAGAGGAGGGTGAATATTCTCAAATAAAATTTCTCCCACACAAAATAATCCAAACAAACCGTCAAAGAGAAACATTCAAAGGAAGCAAATGAAATGAGCCAGCTGTTCTGTATGGCCGGTGCTACCGCTGGGAAGCTGGTAGCACGGCCGGTGCTACCACTGGGAAGCTGGTAGCACTAAAGGTCGGTAGTACCGCACAATGGGCGGTAGCACCGGGCTCAAGAACAGCAGCAAGAACAGAGTTTGAAAATAGCACGTCTCAAAAGCAAATTGTGAGGAATCTTTTGATCGACCAGACAAAAACTCACGAAACTTGGTAGATGTACTCCTAAGGATGTCATGAACTCATTCCAACCTTCAATCACAAGGATTGATGTCAAAGTTATAACCTTTTTACCCGTGAAGGAAGAATACACCAAGTTTGAGTAAAACTCAAGAACTTGATCTAAGACTTGCTCGTGGGGTTTTGATGATCAAGATGATCTTGGATAACATACCACACATCACAGCAAGTAAGAACATAAGTCCAAATCCCCTCAAACGCGTTCTTCAAGAATCATCAACTCAAGAACACAAAACCGGTTTCTTGCAAGAAGAATGCATGGATTGCTTAGATGATTGGGATATGATCTGAAGAAGATTCATCCATCAATCAACATCCTCGGCACAAGAAGAAAAAGTATTTTAGAAGGAGAGGAGGCAAATCCAAAAGCATGTAGAAGGAGGGGAGGCAAATCCAAATTACATGAATGTAAATTGCAAGAATTTAAGTGCAGAATTTAAATGCATAAAGTAAATTCCAACATAATAGAAAATGATTTGCATTTCTAGAAGTGAGATTTATAAAGCCAACAACAAGGTGGGCAAAAACTGAAAGGAGCCAAAACATCTAAAACCTTCAAGAGGAGGAAGGCCACCCCTCCCCCTCTATTTATACTACTCTTGGGCCACCTACCACCCTTGGATGAGTCTCTCAACCCTAGGGCACTCCATCAAGGGCTAGGATTGACCCACTCACATAGCCATGCAAGGGCTAACCCAAAACCCTCCACACAAACTGGGTTTTTTTGCACGGTTTTCAAATAACACTAACTAGACCCGCTATCCTATCAACTAGATCGTGATTTGACTGCCCTCATTGATCCAAGCAGCTTCTAGCTAGCATCTCGTATGTTCCTTGTCTTTTTGGCTTGCACCGACTTCGTCTCCAATCATCTTCCGACGATCCTCGACCATCTGGACCTCCGACGATCCTCGCCTAATCCCAGCCATCCTCCGCCTCACCATGATCAAACTCGTCGTCTTGCAACCATCAAAAATAAGGAAAACCCATCACATAGCAATGTCCAAAAAGATATGCAATTAAACTCCCAAAATCACAATTTTTGGATTATTTACGCTCATCAGGGCCGGTGCTACTGCCCCCTGGCCGGTAGCACCGCCCTTCATCCCAAAACCAAAAGTGATCCTCTCTGGAATTTTCACACCGACTATTTGGGCCGGTGCTACCGCTCGCCGGTAGCATCGGGCTACCATGGCCGGTAGCACCGGCTTGCATGAACCCCTAAAGACACCCTCTCAGGATTTTCCACACCGCTCTGGGGTCCGATGCAATCGCTCGGCCGGTGGCACCGCGCTACCATGGCCGGTAGCACCAGGAAAAACAGACAGAGCTCAAATTGCTTCAAATTGAAAATTCAATTCAAATCAAACTCAAACCAGAGCATACCAAGCTCAATTTTAGTCAAATACTCATCACAAACATGGGTAGACCTCCACATGGTCTTTCAATCTCCCCCTTGATGAGTATATTGACAAATACCCGAAAAGGCATAAAAATTTGAGTTTGAAGAAGGAAGAAAGCAATTTGGATGCAAAGCCAGAGTTGGTCCAACAAAAGAGGAAATGAGATCATGACCAAGTTGGCGAAAGGGATTCTAGAGCAATTCCTAAGAAAGAGCAAGTTTTCCACAAAAGCTCTAAAATCCAATAAAAAATCACAAATGCTTATGATTTTTAAGATTAGCAATTTTTTCACCAAAATCATAAGAACCAATATGCATTCACATTTTTATCTTTTTAATGATGCATTTTTCTACAATTTCTCCCCATTTGGCAATATAGGCATCAAAAAGATATTTTCTCCCTCTTTTCATATGTATGCATGAAATGCATCTAAAGAGCTTTGAAGATTATCCAAGTGATCACAATGACAACATATGACACCAAGCTTGTCAATGGCAAGATAGACTAAACTAAGACATGTCCAAGTGCAAATAACAATTTTTGCTAGCAAGCTTAGTTTAAATATGTCATTTTTAGAAAGATTTGACAAATGCACAACTTAGCATTAGTTTTAAAACTAGAAGTAAAGCCATTCAAAGGATCAAATGAAAAAACCTAGAGTTCAACCTACTCAACACTTTGGGGAATCTAGAAGTGCATACAAGGTCCTTCGAGCTCATTTTTTAATTAATGAAAATTTTGCGTTATGACTTTGAAAGACATAGCGGGGTGCAAATGTTTGACTTTATTTGCATTATTTACCCACTTATATGTTTTTATTTGCATTGTTTTTAAAGCAATTGACTTTAGATGAACTCTTAAGAGAATAGTCTTGGTCATACATGATACATTCCAAGTTCATCTCAAGTGCAATGGGAGGCTATCTTGTGAATATAAGGTGTTAAGTCTAATGCGCACAAATAGAGTCATTTTTGCTTAATTTTTATTTTAGCACATTGATTTATGACAAAAGAAGGACTCAAGCATGGATTAAACAAGTTTCACCCAAATTGCTATAGGGACTCTAGAGAATTCCAAACTTTCACAAATCATCGCAAATACTCCTGGAGGAGAAACTTAGCAAGTAAAAGCAACATGTTTCATCAATTTTTCATTTAAAGCTTTAATTTTCAAATTTTAACAAGCTTAGCAAGATAAATGAATTTGGTTAGGACAAGGTCAAGGCAACAAATGAGCTGTCATTCTTGACCTAAAATTTCTAAAAAAATTTGATTAATCTGGAGACAGTTTTTACCATACAGTAAAATTTTCAGCGGAAGAGCTTTTCTGTGTAAATTATTAAAATTCTGATAAACAACTGCATTAAAATTCTGTTTGCTGGTTTATATTTTTTTAGATAACAAATTAACTTTATTTTATATGAAACGTTTTATCTGTAATCATAATTATTATCTAAAGTTATCATAAAAATTTCAGGTGATTATCAGTTATATTTATTTTTATAAAATTCTGACATTTATAATATTTTTTTAAATTAATTATGTTTTTGATTTAATAAATGATCAAATCAACCTTTATGTTTTTGAAACTTTTTCTTCAAGTTACCATAGTTTTGTATATGATGTGGTAAATTTTTCAAGATAATGTAGGGTCTAAGAAAAATTAAATAATTCTGACATGAGTGTTGTTCATTGTCACATTATACTGTTTTTGATTTCTTTTCAACACTAAATGAGTTCATGTTGCTTTGAATATTTTTAGGGATGTCCTAGAGATGATTTGGCATTTATATAAATTTTCCCAGATTTTATTGTTTATGGGATTTTGGGTTTTGTATTGTAGAGAAGAAGAAAACAATTTATATAAAGTATTTTCTTAAGAACCAAAATTCAAGAAAATTTCAGAAAAGATGGAAATTCACAATATGATTTTATTTCAAATTAATTTTCATATTTTCTCATTTTAGAAGAAAAAGTTTTATATTGCAACTTTAACCTTTCTTAAGACTAAAATTCAAGGAGATGAGGGAAAAAAGACGATACATAAAATAAAAATCTTGGTTTCAATTAAAAAATTTATTCGATTCAATTTTTAAATTTTAAATTTTCTATTTTTCCCATTTTGGAGATTTTCGGGATGTTACATGGTGGATCCGATGGCACCGTCATCGAAGACTACAAAGGAAGACGGAGGCGGGGCGGAGAAGGATGAGGAAGGCAGCGGTAGTGGCGGTGGCAGGTGTTCGTCGGCGGTGCTTGCCGGTGCTAGAGGTGGTGCATGTGGAGGAGGTGAGAGGTGGCTATGGGTGGGGTGGGGTGGGGTGGGTTGGGTTGGGGATTAGGATTGGTCTGAGTTTATATATGGGGTGGGGAATGAATGAGGATGGTTGGCTTTCCATCCAATGACTAGAAAATGAGACTGAAATATGTGGGAGAAATCAGTCACATGTGAAATAGACCTATACATGTAAGATCGAGGATGCCGACTAGAGGGAGGTGAATAGGCGGCTTTAAAAATTCTTCTCACTAAATACACGCTCTATTGATCCCTATGTCAAAACCTAAACAATAATTAATGCGGAAGCGATAAACTAAGGTTTTGACAATTAAAGCCTAAGTCAACTAGACTCACTAAGTGCATTAGCTAATTATGTCTCTAACAAGAATATGCAATCCTAAAGACAATCAACCAATTTAATTCTAAGAATGTAAATTGCAATAATATAATAAGAATTGCAAGCAAACACAAAGAGACACACCGATATTTTACTGTGGTGTTTAGAGACTTGCCGGTCTCCCTAATCCACGTTGAGGTAAGCCCAAACGAATTGGATCGGCTCCACAAATTAAGCCAACCACCTCGATTCTACTAGCGGTAGCTCTTTCCCCCTCCGGGTAGGTGAGCTACAACTTTCACAACTCACCAGACCTTCTCACAAGCTTTTTTGAGAAGGTCACCGGACCACGACGCCTCCACGCCGTCTAGGTGTCGGCAAACACTAAGAGTAATAGGTCAAGCCTCTTGCTTGATCCTCACCAAGTGCAACACATGCATAAGGATGCTCAATCCTTCTCTAGATGCAACACATGCAACTAAAGACCTTCTCTCCTTACTCACATGGTACAACACGTGCACAATTGAGAGGAGAGGGTTACACTAACTCAAGAGAATGCAAATAGAACACCAAGAATCATCAAACAAGAAACTCTAGCTCAAAAGCTTCTCAAATCACTCAAACATGGCTCTATGAGCTCTTGAGGTTTTGCTCTCACAGGAATACCTCAAATGGGTGCTAGAGCAATAGAAAACACCTTCTAGCTCGGGCCCTTTTATAGCCCCTCAAGAAAACTAACCGTTGGGGGCAAAATACCCAAAAATCAACAAAACACGGTGCTACCGCCCATCTAGGACCGCTAGCACTGGCCCCAGGCCCAACGGTTAGTTTCGTGTATTAAATACACCAAAACTAGCTGTTGCTACAGTACCCTCGGTGCTACCACCCATCTAGGACCGGTAGCACCGGTCATTTCAACCTAAAAACACCTCTCTGAAAAATAAACATCGCTTTTTGGGGCGTGCTACCGCCCATCTAGGGGCAGTGCTACCACTGTTTCAACCACTAAAACGATCATAACTTTTTACTTTGAACTCCGATTTATGTGATCTTTGATTCTATGCGAAGATTATCAAGAGGGCTACAATTTTCACCCTTTTTCAAGATTTAAGCAACCATAGTTATTTTTAAATATCATAAAAACAAATACTCTAATGTAGTCATTCAAGTCTAAAATCTGATTTCTTGAAATCTCTCACATAGACTTGATCAAGAGCGTGACTACAAGCTAGAGAGAGTAATAAGATCAAATATTGAGCCATGTGATGATCAACTCATGATCAAAACAATTTTGCAAAACACATTTGCAAATTCTAATCACATGCTCCAAAATCAAATGCATGAACACCAATATTTTGCAAAACACATTTGCAAATATAAATCTTGCAAACAAGAGCAATCAAGATCATATCTTTGAGCCATTTAATGATCAACACATGATCAAACCAATTTTCAAAACACATTTGCAAACTCTATTCACATGCTCCAAGATAAGATTCAATTAAACCATATTTTTCAAAAAAACTCATTTTGCAAACACAAAGCATAAACCTATTTTAGCTTTATGATGATCAACACATAATCAAGTCACAAGCTAAGACTCCGATGCATGAGCTCTCTATTTGCAACACATGCAAATATCTAGCTCCATACAAAAACCAAATTAATTAAGATTCAATAAGAAGCAAGCATGTGCTCCCTTATTTGCAACACATGCAAATACTTAGCCCATGCAAGAACCAACCAAGAGAGTGAGGTAGAGTGAATTGGATTGAGTTCATAACACATGATGAAGCTCAAGCTATAAGACTCGACCCCTCTTAATAGTACGGCAACCTAAACTAGCAACCCAGTCTCCCTTCCAAACACCGAGATCAGTAAAAGACTAGGAACACATCCTTAGCCCTAGCTAGTTATACCTTTGCCTCTTGCAACCACTTGGAGTTTTCATGATGACCGATCATCTTCTCTCCAAACCGGGTCCTCTCTTCTCGTTCATCAACACATGATGTACTTCCTCTTCTTTTCTCTTTACTTCGGGATCATTTCTTGAAACTCATCAACACATGATAACTTCTTCTTTCCGATTCTATATCATCGTTGGACTCAACCTACTTCACAACTCATGGAAGATTGTTAGTCCAACAAACACGGTTGTCTCAATCATCAATTTGCACTTTATTAACACACAATGGATGCCCCAAGATCGATTGAGCACAACTAAAATCAATTTGAATGATTAATTGTGCCTTGAGTACTTTGATGTAACTGATACTTCATTATACTCAAGAACTTTTCGTTTGTTCTTAATCAACAAAGAATACCATCAACACATGATGAAGCGTTCTTTGATTGATTGAAAGACAACCGAACTCAATTTAAATTCCATTTAAATTGATACGAGTATATATTAACTACACAAGTTTCATATACTCATTTTGATGGTTACCAAGTAATAATCCAAATTATGTTGAAGTGGTGGAAATGGATCAATACTCTTAATACCATCAACAATAGGACAAATTCCACAAAAACTTGTGCATATAAATAATTTGCTTTGGATCAATATGCACAATTTCTATTTGAGAATGCTTTGGAGTTTGTCCTATATTAACATGAGTATACTACAACTAAACAAGTTATATATATATATACACACACACAGACACACTGACGAGTTTGTTTCAAAGTAATGATCCTTTATAAATGGAAGGAGGTAAAGGGATCAATACTATTGAAACTTCAAGATTAAACATGAACTCCCCCTAAATGTGTGCATTCATGTATATATAGAATTGAAGACAAAATGCACAACTTAAGGTTAAAACAATAGTGGAGTTCACCCTTTATCTTGAATCTAAGGAATGTATCTAGAAATAATAAAGTTGTATTGGATGCATACATTTGGGATTTCCATTTTTCAATGAGATGAGACTAATCAAAGATATACTCAATAAAAGAGTTAGTCTCATATTTAGATTTATCAATATGATCATGAATATTATATCCAAGGAATAGAACAAGATATGATTCTATGAACTTGAATGCGTACCTTTGATATTTCTATCTTTTTCATCCAAAAGAAACTAATAAGAGTTAAGCTCAACAAAAGAGTTAATCTCATAAAAGGATTTGTCATTAATTAACAATTGAGACTAATCAATATTATGATTATCAAAATAGTTAGTCTGAATATTAGATTTGTCATTAACACCAAAACCAAATTAATGGAGCTTGAACTTTCAATCTCTCTCTTTTTTGGTGATTGATGATAAATGCAAGCTTAATAACCACATTTGGATGAAAAACATCATATTAAGATAATTTAAGCTATTTGAACATGTAAGCATACTAATTAACAATTGAGAATGCATATAAGAGATTTTTAGAATGAATAAATATGCATACCAATTAACAATTGATATTGTAGAACTTTCTTTTTTTTCCTACTGATTACTGTGGCAATTTCTAGCCTTTGAGAGTAGAACTTTTTACTGTTGTAGCCCCTAATTTTTTTCCAGAACTAGCCCCTGTGCGATTTTTTTTACAAATTTAGAACCGCAAATGCCGCACACGGGGAGCTCGACATCTCAACTTGTAGCGCACCGGAGAGCAGCAATGCCACGACACAACACATGACATTGCCGCGCCTCCAATCAGCAACATACGAAATAAAAAACAATGCAATGATATTGTAGCGCTGCATTGCTATAGTACCGTTGTATGGTACTGTAGCGTGGACTTTTTTTGATCCGCTGAGTGGAGGCATAGTATTTATTGCCAGTGGCGTGCGGCATTAGGTAATTCCGCTTTGTGCTTGCGCGGCAATCGGTTTTTTGCTACGTGTACCCTCGTGTTTATTTCCGCGCTCCCCATTCAGGGGATTTGTTTTTTTCACGCTCCCCGTGCACGGGATTTGCGGGCCAGGAGGCTATATTTGAAAAAAAAATCGCACGGCGGCTAATTCTGAAAAAAATAATTTTTTGGGGCTACAACATTGAAGTGTTCTACCCTATATAGAAAGGCATGAAATGACCTCATAAAATATGAACTAGAGGGCATTCGGTTTTTCGTCAGGTGTCGCCTCGTGTTTATTTCCGAGCTCCCTGTGCGCGGGATTTGTATTTTATGTGCTCTTCGTTCGCAGGATTTGTATTTTCTGCGCTCCCCGTGAGCGGGATTTGCGGGCTAGGGGCCATATTTGAAAAAAAATATCACATGGGGGCTAAATCTAGAAAAAATATTTTTTTTGGGCTACAACAGTGAAGAGTTCTTTCATTGGAGTATAGATTATAGAACTAGAAACCAGGAAAGATTGTACAAGTCAAGAAGCGAATGGCTAAACCTAAAACATGACATCATATCAAGTGTCATAGAATATACTCCCTTCGGTCACAAATAGTTATCGTTTTAGACATAGGTGTAGTCAAACTTTTGAAACTTTGATTGCCAATATCTTTTAAATATTTAAATTAGATACATAAAAATCATATATATAGCTTTGTCTTGAAAAGTACTTTCATAATATTATAATTTTATTAGGTTTTATAAATACATTATAATAGAAATTAATGGTCAAAGCTGTTTTTGGTTCATATTTTATGAGGTCATTTTATGCCTTTCTATATAGGGTAGAACTCTTCACTTTGTAGCCCCAAAAATTATTTTTTCCAAAACTAGCAGCCATGCGATTTTTTTTCAAATATGACCCCGTGGCCCGCAAATCCCACGCACGGATAGTGCGGAAATAAACACGAGGTCAAAAGCCGAATGCCGCGCAACCGCAGAGTGAAATTACCTAATGTCGTGCGCCACCGGCGATAAATACTGCGCCTCCACTCAGCGGATCCACAAAAAAAAGGCCGCGCTATAGTACCACACAATGGTACTGTAGCAATGCAGCGCTACAGTACCGCTGCATTGTTATTTTTTAAAAAAAATTCGAATGTCACTGATTGGAGGCGCGGTAATACCACGTGTCATGTCGTGGCATTGCTATGCTCCCTTTGCGCTGTAAGTCAAAATGCCGCACTCCCAATGCGCGGCATTTGCGGGCTCAGAGGCCAAATTTGCAAAAAAAATTACACGGGGGCTAGTTTAAAAAAATTTAGAGGCTACAACAGTGAAAAGATCTTTATATTTGCTACTAGGAGTTAATGAGAGAGGCCAATATATATATATATATATAGGGGAAAGAATCCCAGGCCTCTCAGCCGCGCCATGTCAACTCGTCAGAGCTCATGCCTAATCGCTGTGTTGCTGCCTGCATGGCCATTCGTTCTTCGCCTGGGTGCTCATCCGCCCATCCGTGTCTCCCCTTCAATGGCCCTTAAAGCACCGTGGGATCGAGCCTCGCAGAGCTCTCGAGAAGCACCACACCCTTCAGTCCTCTCCTACCTCCTCACGTCCTCCGCTCGCCCTCCAAGCGCCCACTGTCGCCTCCTCCGCACCTCGATTTGTAACGGATGGTGTAGATAAAAAGGGGAGTGATCCAACGGCTGGGTTTGTTATGTAACAGTGAATAGTGTTTTTCAAAAATCACTGTAGCAGTAATCTTTTGTCACTGTGGGGTTCAGGCTGTAATTACAAGTGGTGGAGTTGAAGAGGGGAAAATGGGGGGAAAAGATGATCTCTAAGTACAAAACCCTTTGTAATTGGAGAATGGAAAAAAAATAGAAAAATGAAATGAAATCTCCTTTGTTCGTCTCTTAGCTCTGTTCTTCTTTCGTTCTCCTCAGTCCACCACTGAAACCTAGTTGATCTCCGCTCCAGGAACTTGGCTACAAGGGGACGTAACATACGGTATCAGAGCAAGGTTCGATCGAGCTACTGTTGGGGAACTCAAAACTGATTCGATCGGTATTGACGATTCCTATGAAATCCCCAAACCCTGGCTGGCTTGGCTCGGGTAGACACCACGGCTCCTCCAAAAACTTCGATTTAGACCCAGTTCGTCCTAGAGGTGATGGGAGAGACAACAGGGTGGTCGGAGGAGCAGCTGACCGGCATCAAAGAGAGTCTTGATCTCTTGTTTGCGGGGGTGGATATGATCGACACCGCACAACAGCAATTGATGACGCAAACTGAGCTCACGGCTAGGGTGGTGGAACAAAGTTCGAGAGAACAACTCCTCACGAGGCAGATGGAGGCGATGGCCCAGGCAGTGGCGTGAATCACCACAGTGCAGGTGGTAGAGATGAGTAGGAATAGGGAAGGAACTGCATCAACGATGGGAAGGCCTTACTTACACCAGAGCCACCGTAACCATGGGTGAGGGCAAAGGACGAACCATCTTCTTCCTCAGGAGGTACGTGCACCAAGTTCTCAGTTGGGGTTCTGCAAGAAACGTCTGCTCCAATTTTGCGTATGCTAAGAGAATCGGGAGGAACGATGAGGAGTCTGTTGCCTAAGCTATCTTTTCCCAGATTTGATGGGGAGGGCACCCGGATTTGACATGACAAATGCATGGACTATTTTAGACTATTCAACATCCCTGAAGTGTTGTGGGTGATGGCTGCAACAATGCACATGGAAGGCAATGCCACACGTTGGTTGCGAGTGTACAAGGCTCGGAATGACTTAGGTGATTGGGAACAATTCGTGCATGCAGTGGAGATGAAGTTTGGAGCCCTCGATCATTGAAAGTTGTTGGCAGAGCCGATAGAGATTAAGCAAACCAGCACCGTGGCCGAATACAAGAACCAGTTCGATGAGTTGATGTATGAGATATCAATGCACAATCCTTATTATGTCAAAGAATTGTTTGTATCACAATTTGTGAAAGGCCTGAAGTCGGAGTTAAGAAGGATTGTGCAGAGTTTAGTTCCCGAAACTATGGATTGAGCAACTCTTCTAGCTAGAGTATAGTAGGATGTGCTCAACCGCAGCAAGGTATGGAAACCGAAGCTGGAGGTGTCAGGGATGGAGGAGGTTTGAACAAGCCAAAGAATCAGCCGGGCAACATAAAGGTGGGTCAAGGAGAGTTGTGGAAGGCCAGACAATTGCGTGAATATCGTCGTGCCAATGGCTTGTGCTATCAGTGTGGGGAGAGTTATGAGCCCAACCACCATTTGCATTGTAAAAAGAAAACTCAAAAACTCAAGCCCAGCTACAAGCCATCACCGCAGAAGAGCAGAAAGAAGTGATGTCTGATGATGTGCTTGATATGCTGGAGGCTGCGGATTTAGACAAGGAGGAGGTGTGCAACTTATCGCTGAATGCATTGTCAGGCACCGAGGAGAAAGAAACAGTGCGCATTTTAGCTCTGGTTAGGAATCAAGTTATGCTTATCCTTCTCGATTCGGGCAGCTCCCATAGTTTTGTGAATGCTGGTTTCTTGCATAAGATTGGATTTGTCCTAAAAAACTAAACCAATTGAGGTAAGGGTGGCCAATGGTGACAAGTTACAGTGTGATAGCTAGGTACCTAAATTGGAATGGTGGACTCAGGGCCACACCTTCCACAGATTTGAGGGTTTTAGAATTGGGGGCGTATGATACAATATTAGGGATGGATTGGTTGGAGGCACACAGTCCTATGACTTGTAATTGGAAGGACAAGGCAGTGGAATTTGATCATAATGGTAAAAGAATTCAGATACAAAGAGTGAGAGGAGTAGAGAAGGTTGAAATTAAATCTCTGACTGTGGAACAACTGGACAAGTGAAGGAGGGGTAACAATATCTGGGCACTAGCGGTTGTGGAACCAGAGAATCTAGGTGGGGATAAACCAATACCGGAAATAGTCAAGGAAGTATTGGATCATCATGCAGATGTGTTTGCCGAGCCAAAGGGATTACCTCCAAGGAGGGAGTATGACCATGCTATACCCTTGATTCCAAGAGCTGCTCCAGTAAATTCAAGACCATATTGATACTCGCCATTGCATAAGGATGAGATTGAAAGACAAGTGGCTGAAATGCTCTCGGCTGGAATAATTACACCAAGCGTAAGCCCTTTTGCTTCCCCAGTTTTGTTGGTGCAGAACAAGGATGGCTCATGGAGGTTCTATGTAGACTATCGTCGTCTAAATGATCTTACCATAAAGAACAAGTTCCCTATGCCCGTGATAGATGAGTTGTTGGATGAATTAGCCAGCACCAAGTATTTTTCTAAGTTGGATCTCAGAGCAGGGTATCATCAGATCTGCATGAAGGAAGATGATGAAATCAAAACAACATTTAAGACCCATCATGGTCACTACCAATTCAAAGTCATGCCATTCAGTCTTACAAATGGTCCGGCAACATTTCAGTGCGTAAAGAACTCGGTGTTGGCACCTTACCTTAGGAAGTTTGTGCTGGTTTTTATAGATGACATACTTATCTATAGCCTGGGTATCAACACTCATGTAGAGCATTTGAAGGCAATCATGCAAACTCTAAGGGAGCATCAATTTTTTGTAAAGAGATCTAAGTGCACATTTGCTGAGAGGCAACTAGAAAACTTGGGTCATATTATATCAGATCAAGGAGTGGCAATAGATCCCAGAAAAATTCAGGTTATGTTAGAATGGCCAAGATCGAGGATATGACTGAGTTGAGAGGATTTCTGGGATTGACCCGGTACTATAGGAAATTTGTTAAAGACTACGTAATGTTGGCGAAACCATTGACCAATATGTTGAAGAAAAAAAGCTTTTGGATGGGATGAGCAAGTCGAAGAGGCCTTTCTCAAGTTGAAGAAAGCCATGTCAACCACACCAGTGCTGGGATTACCAAACTTCAAGCAAGGTTTTGAAGTGGAGACAGATGCATGTGATCAAGGGGTAGGAGCTGTTCTGTTACAACATGGACACCCAATAGCCTTTTTTAGTAAAGCTCTCAGCTCAGTACACCAAAATCTGTCCATATATGAAAAAGAATTTTTAGCTTTGATGCGGGCAATAGAGAGGTGACGGTCTTACTTACAGCGCAATGAATTCATGATAAAGACTGACCATCGAAACTTATGTTATTTAGAGGATCAGCAGTTGCAATCGAACATGCAAAGGAAAGCAATGACTTGACTGATGGGATTACGGTTTCGAATTGTGTACAAAAAAGGAAAGGAGAATGTGGTGGCCGATGCACTATCCCAGGCAGGACAACTCATGGAATTGCAAGCCGTATCGGAGGTGCAGTCGGTATGGATTCAAGAGGTGGTAAATTCGTATGCCACTGATGAAGCAGCTCAACAGCACCTGGCTCAGTTGGCCATCCATAGTCTGGATGATCAGGGGTTTGAACTGCACCAGGGACTGATCCAAAATCAGGGTAAAATCTGGATTGGGGAAAACTCGGCCCTACAAACTAAATTGATTACAACCTTCCATTCAGGTGCCACAGGAGGTCATTTAGGGATTCATGCAACCTACCAAAGACTGAAGAAGCTATTTTGCTGGACTGGAATGAAACGGAGAGTAGAAGATTTTGTTAAGCAGTGCGAAGTTTGTCAACTAGCAAAAGGGGAAAGGTCGAAGCCTGCAGGACTGCTGCAACCCCTACCCATTCCAGAGGCAGCATGGCAAGATCTAACCATGAACTTTATTGAAGGCTTACCTATATCGGAGGGCTACAATGTGACTATGGTAGTGGTAAACCGATTCTCAAAATATGCTCATTTTATTGCTCTCCGACACCCTTTCACAGCCCAAAAGGTTGCAAAACTATTCTTGGAACATATTGTGAAGCTGCATGGAGTACCAAGAACCATTACCTCAGACCGAGACAAGATCTTTACTAGTCTTTTCTGACGTGAATTGTTTAAAGCTCTGGATACTAAACTTCAATACAGCACTGCCTACCTCCCCCCAAACAGATGGGCAAAGTGAATGAGTGAACCAGTGCCTAGAGATGTATTTGAGGTGTGCAGTTCATGAGTCATCGGGAAAATGGAAGACTTGGTTGGCGCTTGCTGGATTCTGGTACAACACAAACTTCCATTCTTCGTTAGGGTGCTCTCCTTTCAAAGCTTTATATGGGGTTGAACAAAACTATAGCACCATACCTGCGGCACCAAGTAGCTACTCTGAAGAAGTTTCTCACATTATTCAAGATCGAAAAATGTATAATGGATTGATTAGGCAACAACTGGCAAGAGCCTAGAATCGCATGAAACTACAAGCAGACCGGAACCGGCAAGAACGACAGTTCGAAGAAGGGGAGAGGGTATTGCTTAAGCTACAACTCTATGCTCAGACTTCCCTTGTGAATCGGCCATACCCGAAGCTGGCGTATAAGGGCCTGTTTGTTTGTTTTAGCTTTTGATTTTGGATTCTGGCCCCCAAAATAAACAGCTCGATTCTAGAATCCGATTCTCACACTCCAATCCATCCGTATACACTAGAACCATAATCCATTTCGTATGTTCTTTTGGATAGTTTTTAAAGAATCAGTGCCTAAGTTTTATACCCTATGCTCAGACTTCCCTTGTGAACCGGCCTCACCCCCGTCCCCGGCTGTCTACATCGGCCCCCCTTCCCGCACGCAATGCATCTGCCCCTCCCTTCGTCGAGCGCTCCGCCGCCCTGCGCCGCCTCCTCACCTTCCCTACACCGCCACCTCGCCAAGCCTCCTGCACGCCGCGACGTTCCTCTGCCGTCGCCCACCAGCCAGGTCCTAAAGGAGGCGGACCAATCGACTGGAGGGAGCTCCGCATCTCTCAGGTAAAATCCCCCTTCCCCTCCCTCTCTTTTACGATTTTTCCTGATTTTTCGATGACTTTGGGGGCGATCCGTGCTGGTTTTTTTACTTTTGTTGTGCTTTGCTGAACAACTGCGATTTGGCGACAGATTCTTGGTGGATTAGGAGGGCTGCGGGCCTGAAGCTGCGTTCGTGGAGCAGTCTTTTATGGGGTTCCGTGGAAGAGTATCTGGTTACCATGAACAGCCCGTGCCCGGTGTATCTAGACGTGAGCAGGCTTGTTTCAGAAGCAGGAGGGTGCTTGTATCATGCAGTATCAATGTTACAACTGAAAACACAAAGAAGCATTGCATTTCTTCATCTCTATTATGTTTAGGAGCAACGATAAACAAAGGGATAACTGAAGCTTGCTGATAAATATTCAGTTTTTATTAGTTATTCAAATCCAACCAGGATGCCCCAGGTTACCTTTGCTAATGGGGGAACTGCCCTGTTTAAAATTCACTCAGGTGCGAGCAGCAGCATGCTTTGGTCGCTATCTAATCATCTGATGCATTGCAATGTTCCCAGCTACATTTCTTCATCTATAGATATAATAAATTACTTCACTTTCTGCAGTTAAATCTTGGCTTCCCGGATCTTTTGCAGATGGTACCTGTCTCTGAGAGACTGTAGTTCAGCAAGTGTTGATTTGAGCTTGTGAAAATGGAGATGAGTTCTCTAAGCAAACCCGACAAGAAAGCTGTCTTGGATTTTGCAGCATGGAGTTTCAATGTTACTACATCCATTTGAATCGTCATGGTCAACAAAGCTTTAATGCCTACACATGGATTCAGTTTCGGTATGTTTATACTTTGATGCAGATTTTTGTAATCACACCCCTGATTCTCGGTCTCGATATCTTGTTCTTCAATTTGTCCGTAGCGAGTATTATCCTATGCTTTATTTTGTTATGTGTTATTCATTTCTGCCAGGCTTTGTATTGAATATTGTACGCTTATTTCCAGTTCTGAATACACATCAGCATTAGCCCTTTCATTTCGTGATACATATTCCTCAGGGCTGGCAATTGGAGATCTGACAGACATATTTAGAACAAGAAGTAGTTTTTAACAATGTTCTGTGCAGATTCCATCCGTTTGAATTCTAGATGCTCTATTTTGATATATCTTTAATTTCACATATCTACCTAGCTAGCTAATACCAAAATGTTCACCAGGCTTGCTTTGATAGTGATCTGAAAGAATAAGTGCAATTTGGATAAATTCTACAACCACTTCCATTATTGATAATTTCCATTTCTTTAATATGAGCCAAATTTTCTTATATGGTCAGGTATCATGTTACCTTAGCCGAACTAAGAAATAGTACACACCTATTTAGTAGGCGGTGTTGGTTATTGACTTAAGCATTTCACAGTTATACCAAATTCACAGTTTCAATCTAGGCCGATATTCTAGATTAACTGGTCAACTGTCAGCTCAATCAGTAGGTTCTGTCCTAGTTGATTTTAATCTAAATGGCTATTCTGATTTGTTAGTTCTAGGCTTCTAGCACTGACACAAACTGGATTGTTGGTTGGTAAAATAGTCTTTTAGATATTGTCCTTAAATCTTACCTTAGACATTCAATTCGTATATGTATCCTTTTCTGAGATTTTTTGTTTGGCAATTCTTTATTGTATATGTGTTGAATGTCATATAGTTCTGAAGTGGGATATAATTTAACTTTCATGTGGTTCGTGATGCTGCCTAAATCAACGAATCAAAGTCCCTCTGTTCCTCTGGGCATAATATTTAATTTCTTTGAGTTGTGCTTCTAAGCAATAATAGGTTTTGAAGGATTTTTGTTATTATGTGTTCATGCCCTCTGAGGCTGCATTTGGTCTGAATTTAGGCAAGGAACATGCACCATCCATTATATTTATGGATGGAATAGACTTCACTTGAACTGCTACGATGGACTGAGATTCTCTTGGACTTCTAAACCAGCTTAATGGTTTTGGGCCATCAAACAAAATTATAGTTCATTTCCTTCACTGTTAGATTATGCATGAAACTGATTAGTAAATTATTTCGACTTTATACTAAAATGCCCTCGATGTCTCTATCAGGTGTGAACGGCAACAAATATGCTGAATTAGACTCTTCCCACGCTTGGCTGCATCAACAGGGCAATTGTCTTTCAAAATCCTATTGAATATGTAAGTTGTCCAACTTTCATAGTTATGTATGGTGTCATATTTATGTGCGATGGCACTATATATTTGTTGGCGTCAAAAACTTGATGCAGGGTTTCGACAAAGACACACGTGATCGAACACACGTTCAGAGCGTGCCAGTCGATTTGACCTGGAATCGACAAGGTAAAAACAATAAAATTTACTTAAAGCCGATCGTAACGATCAATCGGCTTAAACTCAATCAGCTTGAAGCCGATCAAGATCAAAGTAACCAGATAAGTCTGATTAGCCGATTAAGGCTAATCAGATGATAAAGCGAATCAATTACGAAGAAGGCGATGCGCAACAAAATCGAATAAATCGAACACGGGTGTAATTGACGAAGATCAACAATCGGCGATGCGCAACTTTATTGATCGAAATCGATTACAAAGGCTAAATTACACAAGCTACTCCTAGTCGACGGAAAAGGAGATGAAAATTAGACGCGAATTGGTTGGTTGGCTCTGGGCAGCTTTTCTGATCACCTCTAGACCTCTTTTATAGCCATTGGCCGATAGAGTTCTGGTACAACACGTTAGGAATAGAATCAGTATCGGCCTCTATTTGGAGGTGCTTTCCTTAACAACTGCTTTGTTTCCAAATATCTTGATCCGTTATCCAATCGTATCTTGTTGATCTTGGATGCCGATTTTGACCCTATCGCCAAATTTTGGTGCAAACATATGCCCCCCATTTTTGGGAGATAACATGTTATCTTCCAAAAAATTTTATCATCGACTTGAACATATATTTTCTTACCATAGCCAAATTTTTAACTGCATCGAGTTAATTTGGCTTTCAGGTCAGTAATCGGCCAACTCGTATATTCGTATTTGAGTTTTAGCCAATCAATACCTAACCAGTACCTTGGACAAACCGATGCACACTACACGATCCCACGTTGATCCCTTACCAAATGGGCTATCACGAGCTGACGGGTGATATGATTTTCCAGACTAGATCGGCTTTGTCGAACAAAAATCATTAGCCGAATCCGGTTTTTTCTTCCTCCACTCTTTTCTCGCAATCTTAATCGGATGAAGCTCATTAAAAGTTTTATCCCTTTGTTTTTCTTGTTCACTTCCTCATCTCTTGGGTCCTTAGCGCTCAAGTCTTCTTCTTTGTGATCGGCTTAAACCTGGAGGACACCATCTCGGCTTTGGTTCGATCGACTTACATATTTTTCCTAACAGATCCATACTAGCCGCAGTGTTAGACCCTTCATCTTGGTCTTGTTTCCAACTTATAGTCGGCTTAGAAATTCTATCTTTAGCCGACCATCACGCTATCACCTTGACATGGGTAATACCGCATCGGACATGTGTTTGGTGATGGCAAAGCTAATCCCCTCTCCCAACAAAATTGCCAAAATGGGTACCGTTGGTGAGCTCTTTCAGGGCCGCTTGTCCGATATTCATTAACCAGCCGATGTGGAGGACTTCGTCGTGGCCTTTCATTCCTTCTTTCATATTTTGCTAGTAGTTGGGAAAAAGTGGGCTTCGACTTACGTATCGGCTACGTAGTGGCAATGCTCTCTCACTGATAACCCTTTGGTGTGATTGTTTTAAAAATTTCCTTCACGGTCGGTTTTATTTGTATAGAGCCAACAGTAATCATGAGTGTCTTATTGCTATCATAATTTGATTGTACATCGGCTTGACGCGTCATTTTTATAGCCGATGATATATGAATTTGATCATTAGGCTCTGCATCTTGTGCCGGCTTTTCCTTCTTTTTGGAGCAATGGACCATGTTAATTGGAAAAGGATCGTCGTCACCGCATCGTCGTCGCTCTTCGCAAATTTTAGTTGGTCATCCTCTATAGCCGATTGTATCTTGTCTTTGTAATTCTTCAATTCATCTTTGAAGCCGTTATCATCGGAGAAACGGCTTTCTTGAGCCGATACTCATTGTAAGAGATGACTTAAATTGGTGAATTCACGCCTACGAATTTTTCTCTTAATGGGGTATCAACCCGTGAAAGCTAAATCGGCCAACCGATTATCGAGCGGGTAACACTAAAACACCTATTTCTCACTTCCCGAATCTCTTAACATAATCATTTCTTGATTCGCCATCTTACATTGGATGAACTTAGATCCGAAATCCCGAGTTCCGGATCAAGGAGAAAAATACTCATGGAATCGGCTTTCCAAATCGTTCCAAAATGAACCGAATTTGGAGGTAAACTAGTAAACCAAGTGAAAGCGACTCCGATAAAGACAAGGGAATAATCTAATTTTCACCGTCGGATGAGCTACCTCGCCACATTTGAGCGATAAAGCGTCCGACGTGCTCTAAGGTCGTGATCAATCAATCCCGAAAATTTGGCAAAATCGGAACTTTAAAATTATGTGGATATTGCATACGATCTATATAATCCGGATAAGGCTTTCTATATCCAATGACTCTACCCTTTGGTCGTAAGCGAATTGATCTACCAACACTGCAGAAATTTGGTCACCCAATTAATGTTGTTAGCCAACAAGATATCGGGCTCGCCAATGACTACTATTACGCCCCGAGTGCAAACTCGGCCGCTTGCTAGACCGAGCCGACAAATTTTGTTGGTTTTGCTCATACCGTCGTACCTCCTAGCCGCGGTTCTCGTGACAGGACAAAGGGCTCTGCGTAGGTTATCACCTTATGAGGACCGGATTCTCGGCGAATCGGCTCTTGGTATTGTACGTGCCTAATTTGTTCAATCGGTTCGAGACCGATTGTGGGAAAATATTAAACGGAGTTGACGACGGCAAAGTAGCCGACACGCTTTAGTTTAGCGGCATCGATGTACGCTGATAATGTGTTACCCCACTCGGTAGAGGATCTCGTGGTAGCATGACGGTAGGTTGAGTCGGCATCATAGTGGGAGTGGAGTTGTAGCCGATGGTTTAGGATCGATGAGGCACTCTGTGTATTTTGTGCTATTGAAAAAGCGAGTAACTTGGCGGGGCTTGCATTGGGTCAGCGGACCTCCGGATGATGCCAATTCGAGCTATAGTTTTCACGCTATTCGTGATCATCGGCTTAAGTGTTGCAACGAGCCGATGATTGATTTATCATAGCATGGTGCATGATTGATTTATCATAGCCGATAATTCGGCTTGCGGCGGTATTGACTTACCAAACCGTCGGTGACACTGCATCGCCGAGTGGATTGAGCGTCGGCAAGCGGTCCGTTGCGTGATGCCGCACGGTTTTTGGTAACAACCCGAGATCATCTCCTCCAGCGACTTTTCGATCTTCAATTTCCTTGCGCCGCTCTGTCGTTAAATCGTTCAACGTGGGGACGATTATAGCTTCTGTGTTGAGATCGGATGACGGAATTTCTTTACTTGATGAAGCCATCGGTCCCACCGGGCGTGCCAAAAGTGTGTTGGCGTCAAAAACTTGATGCAGGGTTTCGACAAAGAAGACACGGATTTAACACAGTTCAGAGCGTGCGGTCGATTTGACACGAATCGACAAGGTAAAAACAATAAAATTTACTTAAAGCCGATCGTAACGATCAATCGGCTTAAACTCAATCACTTGAAGCCGATCAAGATCAAAGTAACGGATAAGTCCGATTAGCGATTAAGGCTAATCGGATGATAAAGCGAATCAATTCAAGAAGGCGATGCGCAACAAAATCAGAATAAATCGAACCTGGGGTGTAATTGACGAAGATCAACAATCGGCGATGCGCAACTTTATTGATCGAAATCGATTACAAAGGCTAAATTACACAAGCTACTCCTAGTCGACGGAAAAGGAGATGAAAATTAGACGCGAATTGGTTGGTTGGCTCTGGGCAGCTTTTCTGATCACCTCTAGACCTCTTTTATAGCCATTGGCCGATAGAGTCCTGGTACAACACGTTAGGAATAGAATCCGTATCGGCCTCTATTTGGAGGGTGCTTTCCTTAACAACCTGTTTTGTTTCCAAATATCTTGATCCGTTATCCAATCGTATCTTGTTGATCTTGGACTGCCGATTTTGACCCTATCTGCCAAATTTTGGTGCAACAATATTCTTATTCTGCTTCCTGCATAGCATAATATGTGATCAGCCCCAATGTTGGTCTCATAATCTTGGTTCATAGATATGTTTTCTAACTGACCAACATTTCCACTTAGAAGTATCGAGAAAGGCTATAGTACTTAAAATATGCTGCTCTGATTTTTTTTAGAGTTCTTATAGTCGGCGCGGCCATGGTCCCCTCTAGTTCAGTGTAAAGTTGCAATGGATGTTTGCTCTTTATTGACTAGAGATCCTAGGTCGTAGCCGGTAATGATTATGCCATTTTCTGTTTATCACTTTGCCTACAACATTTTTCCCTGCATCTCCCAGCAACATATTTTTTTACTTGTTTTCCGCATGGTGTCAGAATTACAAATACTAGCTATCACCAGTGATCACGCTAAGAAGTGTTTTCTTGTTTAACCAGGGTGCTTTATGTTGGTTATGACCTAAACTCCTATACTGGCTATGTACATTAACATCTTGCTTTTATTTTTCAGGTTTTCCTATCGTTTAGCTATTTGATACGTTTCTTGTTGCTCCGGCTATTTGCTGTCTCGCTATGAGAGATACGATTTCTCTAGACCGTCTTACTTACCATGTACTGATTGGTTCTGTTTGTCAATTCTATACTGTTATGCTTCTTGGTTCTACTCTAGGTTTGGATCTCAAATTATGTTTTTGAGAATATTGAGCTTTTACGTTTAGATACCATGAGATGAAAACCTAAGATATTAAAATGTCAACATTGCAGTTTCAAAATAATGAAACACATTCTAGGTGTCATCGGTGCTAAAAAAAGTTTGAATTTCTTCAACCAGAATATGAACAGTCAAGGTATCCAGATTTGAATTTGAATTCAAATATCTTTACAAGTTACCCATACCTTTTGATCATAAGTTGGCAATTGATTGGAAATTGGCCTGCATCTATTACACACCTAGCTAGCCCGTCGAAACACACATGATATCCTGGTACTTCTGTTGTCTCGTAGTTTCAACTGTCTTGGCTACTACTGCCAGACATCTGTTTTTCTAGCAGACCAGAAGCTATACATATGCCATGTTACCAAGAATGGTGGTATCTACCATGTGGAACATACAGGACAAAAGCCATACAAACGCACAAAATGCCTAGAGCTGAACCCAGGTATTTATCTACTTTAGTAATCATTGCAAATCTCTTATATCTCATTAGCTTCTTTCATTCCTATAACCAGATGAATCTTCCCGTGTTGGTTTCATAGATACTCCCGATGAAGCTATTCAAAGTTTTGATGCTATAGGTATTTCATGGATAAAAAACGAGGAGCAAGTGAAGGTGTTATATCCTTTATTTTTGCCATTAAGGTATATACGGCTCCGGATGTAGCTACCCTCTGTGCTTTATCTTATGTGTTACGAATCCCTCTCAATCTCTCGTGCATCATGTATATATATTGCTCAAACTGTTTGACGATACATTGGTCTAAACAGACAGTGAACGGTTTGTTATCATCTTCGCTATCAATATGAGGCAGCAAACAATAATGCTAATTAGCATTAGGTCCATCCTTTATATTTTATTATATTCGATTACCTGCTGCACCTTATCTATGCGTCATGGATCTTATATTTCTTTCAAATGCCACCGTAGCGCACTATCCAGGCTAGTTCCTATGAAAACCAAGTTCTATGAATTTGATTGGCACATGCATGTCGAATGTCATGATCTGTATCCATTTTTCAGTTTACAGTTTGGGTATGCAAATAGATGCAATTTTCGTTGGTTTGTCATGTTTGGTATATCAATGAGCGATACCATCACATTCAAGTCTAACGGCACACATTTAATCCTTTAAGTTCTGCTTTATCTGACTCTCGATTATATATATATATGGATAACTAACAATTTTCAAGAATTGAAGCCAGAGATCAAGAAAAGCTTAGTATTTAGGGCAATTGGACATTCTTGTAATTTTCCTTTTTGATGTAATTTGATATTCATATACATTGTAATCCATATGATTGTTGTATGACATTTGTTAATGAATGAAATTGAGGATCAGCCTTTGTTGCGCATTATTAATTTGTTGATTATCAATTTTGCACTAATAAAATTTTGGGTTGTTTCATCCACCATGCCATGGGCTGGCCCAAAAAAGCCCGACCCAGTGCTCAGGTCTACTGCACTGCACGTTGTTGCAAAATTGTTTTATAGTTAGTTTCTTTTTACAATTTTGACATAATTTGTTTTATTGTGTCATCACTATTCAATTTGTTTTTCCAATTGAAATGTTGCAATTGAGCTCTCCTCTGTGATTTCGTCGTCAGAACACAATCAATAAATTATTTGATCAAATCAGTGAAGGAAGCAAAAATATATTCTATAGCCAGTAATGACATATCGGTAGTTATATTTCAGTCACACCGTAGTGCATTTTACAAGAAATAGAAAAATGGAGTATGGGAGAGAGTTCAAGTATACCATGAATCGATATATGCTTCCAGCCTTGTTACGCAGTAATTGCGCCTGGTTGTCCTCTCTTCCAAAGGACCGATCGATGATGCACGTATCAAAGAATGATCAATTATCTCAATGCAAAACTTTGTTGCAGGTAATTTCTAATTAAAGGAAATCTATTAGCTATGCATTGTCGAACTCTCTTGTAATTAACCTCACAACTTATCAAATCCCCTGCACCATCTGAACAAGAAGAAGGTCGATGAGGCCCCATTGAAACATGCATTGTATCGAAAGATCACACCTGCTCAACGCCGTGATGCTGGAGTCCGATTGACCACGTACGCCTCCTCCACTCGCCGTCCGGCCGCTCCGTGCAACGGCCTGCCGCCACTCCAGATCCGATCCGTCATTAGATCAGGACCAGACGGGAATCTATTCTATTCTATTCTTCTCTAAACATACACACCACACACGTATGGTATGGGTGTATCTATTTCATATGTGACTGAATTTCCCCCTAAATTTCAGTCACAATTTCCAATCGTTGGATTGAAATCCTCATCCATTCCACACCCATATGTAAACTAAGACCAAGCCTAATCCCCAACCCACAACCAATTACCGCCTCCACACGTGCCGCCTACGGCACCGGATAGCACCGCCAACAAACCCCTCCCACCACCCAAAGTTGTTTCCGGCACCAAGGGCAGTGCCGGTGCTGCCCGCCTCATCCAACTCCCACCGCCTCCATCTTCCTTCCCTGTCTCCGATGGCAGTGCCACCAGATACTCCGCCACTTGCCACCGCTCCTCCCTCCCTCTTAAGGTTTTGGTCCCGGTGAACCCAAATCCTAACCGTAATCCAGTGGCGAGAGACGATGGCGTCGGAGAGGAGGATGATGAGCTTGCCAGAGCACGAATCTTCAAGTGAATCGGACGGTGAGAAATTTGACTGATTTCACACAAAAAAAATCCATTCAATAGATTTCTAGCAGTAGTTCTGTGCATCATTAAAAAAAATTGATTGATTTCATCTACCAAATCATGTGTTTTTCGAGCGTTGGATCGGATCTAAATCTAGATCCAACGGTCAATACTCCCCTCACTTTTTATATCAAACCAGTAAGCCCTAACCCTACCCGACTCCACTCTAACCTGCCGCCGCAGCCTCTCGATCACATCCCCGCCAGCATCGACGTGTCACTACCCCGTCGCCTCACCAACGTCAGATCCAATGCCAGTGAGGCTCTTCTGCGCCTCCTCCTCCACCATCGGTGACGTCGTCCGCTTCCTCGTCTCCTACCACTCACCACCTCCTACCATCGTCGACACCGGTCTCTGTCCCCCTCATCTCGCCCTTCTTTCCCATCTCTAGCGGCTACCACTACCGGATCCGCCACCGTCTCCCTCGACCTCCTAATATTCTCTTATCTCATCATACCTGTCGACCTCTACCACCTACTGTCCTCCCCAAAGCTCGCGACTGGCAGCGCCCCTGCCTCCTCTAAATCCAAGCCTTGGTGAACCCTAAACCTTAACCAGGGTGAACTCCGACGACCCTAAAGAAGCTCTCCGTAGGCTCATTGAAGACGGAGACAGAGGTGGGTGGGCGCACGAATTGTCATGCAAATCGAAAGGTTCAAAATTCGATTGATATCAAAAAAATCATTTGATAGATTTCTAGCAATTACACACAATTAATCAAACAATTGTTGGCTGCAACCAATACATGATCGAGAGTTGAAGCTTTTGTTTTAATTTCTGCTTTGTTTGTTTCGCATTGGAGATCAAAATACACATAAATGCGGATGAACAATTGACAAATTAACACCTTACACGGTCACTCTCAAAGCTGTAATGCGCGCAAGCGCCACATATATATACACAGACCATGACACAAGAACTCATGAATGAGATAAATTAAGCAACAAGGACAGTACCACTGATCGATATGATTTACGTACCATGCAAGAATGGTCGACTACACCACTGATCGATATGATTTACCATGCAAGAATCGTCGAGTCAATTTGATCGATGCCGGATAGATATATGATTGATGATGCAGCGCGCGAGCGAGCGAGCTAGCTAGCGCCTGCGGCTGCGGCTGCGGCTGCGGATGGCGCAGGCTCCCATGACGACGAGGACCATGAGGACGAGGACGGCGAGGAAGGAGGCGACGACGGCGCCGCTGGTGCGCTGGCAGAATCCGTGGAACTGCATGCAGATGGGCACCCAGTTGGCGCGCCGGTTCCCCGAGTGCGCAAGGTACACTATGGCCGCCGCCGCCGCCGCAGACGCCGTGAGGAGCCCGACCATGATCTGCAGTTACGTACGTATAGATGAACTTGGGATAGAAGCGCAATAACTAATAAGTAATTAATGGCGATTGCGCGCATATATATATAGTTGGTCTTATTTAGTTACGTACGTACCGTGTCGCAGACAAGCAGCAGAAGCCTCACGCCGGTCGCCTTTGGGCGGATGATCCCCACTGCGGAGAAGGGAAGAGACAGCACCAGGTACCCCGCCGCGATTGCGTTGCCGACCATGAAGAACCTGCGTCAATTTTGAAGTCAAGTTGGTATATATATATATATATATATATATATGCATGACAGTATGACATGCATGGCTGCAAGCTTAAGGCATGGTGCCTAGCTAATACTGACGTGAATGCCGGGAAGTCGTCGAATCTTGCATGGAACTGGAAGAACCGAGTGAAGACGGACAGCGTCTCGTCGGAGGTGCCCGTGGAGATGGCGGCCGCGAGCGTCGGCCCGAATGCCGCCACCCTGAGCAAGAAGTCTATCAAGGCCATGCAGCGGCGGAAGCCCTCGGCGCCGCTGCGCAGGAGGAACGGGATACTGCCGGCCTTGCGCTGCTGCAGCGGTGCGCTTGTGGCGGAGCCGGTGGTAGGAGCAGTGGCATAGGACGACGTGGTGGCGGCGGCAGCAGTTGGAGGTGGCGGCGGTGCAGCTGTGACCGGGGCCTTGCCGGCCGTGTTGGCGTCGTCGACGTGGATGACGGTGGCGCCGCGGGCCTCGCTGGTGCTCATGATTGCTGCTTAATCAGTTTGCGTAGATGGCAAAGTTGCTTATTAATTAATGTTGGGACTTGGGAGTAGGCGTTGCAATACTGCATCTGCATCTGCATCTGCATCTGCATCTGCATCTGCATGCACTCCATATATACACATGCGGATGCGGTATACAGGGGAGTTGTTCTTGCAAGTAATAGTTAACTAGAATTGTTGATGACAATAAGCTTCTTTTCTTTTAATTTTTTGCTTCGTGTGATCCGAAGAGGGTTAGGTTTGGTGTGGTGTGGTTGGGACTTGGGGTTTGGGAGGCAATGGAGTTGCTGCTTCACTACTGTACCATATATGTTTGAGTGGTTGCCTTTTCTCTAACTGCTTTGCAATCCTTATCATTCCATCCAGCCATGCATGCTATGCAGACGACGACAATTCAAGCAACATGCGGCTCATTTGTCTCGAGACATAAACCACGGCTTTATTTCTAACAAAACTACGTTACCCAAAGTCCTTTCAACGGTGAAATACTGCTGACTTCAGCGTACTGAAGCCACCAAAACAAATTAAAACGTACACTCTCACCTGTAACATCCCGAAAAATTCAAAAATATAAAAAATGGAAAGTTTGAAATTTAGAAATAGAAATGAATAAAATTTTCAATTGGAATCAAGATTTTGATTTTAAATAATATCTTTTCCTCCTTTTCTTATATTCTAATCTTAAAGAAAAGAAGTATTTCATTGATAAAACTATTTCTTCCAAAACAAACAAACTATAAAAATGAATTGAGATGTGATCTTTAATTTGAATTTGAATTTTATGAAATTATTAGGAATTCTTTTGACTTTCCTCTAATAAAGAAAGTGAATTGAAGGATATAATAAAATGGTAAAAGTAAAAAGTAAAGATATCAAGTCAACAAAAATCTACAAAAGTCATGACAAAAATCTTAGGGCTCTCTACAGCCAGATTAAGGCGGTGGAAGGCCTAGATCAATTAAAATATTATTTAATCAAAGCAAATCCTGTAAAAGAAAAATCAGGCAGAAAGTAAAAGAATTTTGAAGAATTCTCAGGAAGCTATCCTGAGTCAAGATTTTTACCCTGCCGACATCAGCACAGTTAAAATCTCCAGTAAAAATATAAAAAATTTAATGATTAATTTTATAATTTTAAAAATTCGAAAACAGTGAATAAATAAATTGGGAAATAGCAATGTCAGAATTATTAAAAAATATATAAATATTAATAAATAAAACCTGAAAATTTTACATAAGGTGTAAACTACCATTTCAGACTCGTATAAATTTTTTTATAAAATATTAACTTTATTTCGATCATAAATTAAATAAACAACCGAGTTGGCAGAAAAGCAACAGTTGCATTGTCAGAATTAATTAAAATTCTACACAGAACATAAAATGATAAAAATTTTAATGGAAGCTTTTAATTTCCTTTCTGACTCATGGTAAATTTTTCATAAAATCTTGAGTCCGTTTGACCCTCGAAATTTCTGTGATCATCCCATTCTGTCCAGAACCTAGACGAATTCTCTTTTCTTCAGTCACTGCCGTGTGGGCCCGCGTGAACAGCCGGCCCTGCCGACAGCCTCGCTGACACCTCGCCCCCACGCGTCAGCGACTCGCCCACGCCTTCTTCTTCTTCCCCTCTCGTTGTGCTCTCGCGACGACATCGCTCTCGCCCGATTCTTCTCGCGCCCGCGCCAACCGACCCCGAGCCATCTTATAAAAGCATCACAAGCCGACGCAGCCAGCTACTCTTCTCCCTGGTTGCCTCGTTCCACCGCCATTTTCCCCTTTTTTCCCCAACGCCGGCGAAAACCGAGCAAAGGGGAAACCCCAAATTCCACCGCCGCACCCAATTCCAGCCCGATCCACCCGAGCCGAAGCATCCTAGCACCTCCAGGAGTCATCCCCTACCTTCAGTTCAAGCTCTCTTTCTCTGGCGAGCCTTCACGCCGCGCATCTCCGCCCGCCTCCGCACTCCGCTCGGTGAGAGCCTTGCCCGAAGCTTAACCTTCTTGTCCAACACCAAAATTGGGATCCTTGTATCTTGTAGTTGCTGTCAGGGGTGAAAATGAGCATCGGAAGCCTTTGCTCTTGCTTCACCGACGGTTAGCCGTGATCGCCGCCGCACCCCGCCGATGACACCCCTCTTCCCGGCCGTCTCCGACCGAATCAGTTCTACCCCCGTGTGCGCATAGACTCCCTGGTGCTCGCCGTGCTACCCATTCACCGGCTCCGGTGCTCCTTCGCCGCCGGTGAGCTTTGGCGCCGCCACCTCTGCTTCGGGTCGCCGACAGCCGGGTCCCGAGTGTCAGTCGCTCACGCCGCGTCAGCCGCTACCAAGCGGGTTCCGTCGGTTAGTCGCATCTGCACCGCGATCAACAGACCCCGCGCATCGATCTCGCAGCGTCACGACCTCTGCCGTGCAGGCGGCCCGTCAGCGCCTCAACCCAGCCAAGTCCAAAAGAGGAAAGCGCAATTCCGTGGTGAAAGCGCACTTTCCGTTTTTGGTAATTTTCCTAATTTACAGTATTTTCAAAACCCTAGTATATTCAAATGCTTATAACTTTTGAACTATCAATCCAAATAAAATGAAATAAATTTCTAAATTCATGATAAATCCTGTAGATTCATAATATGCAAAATATTTTAGAAATGAACTATATTTAAATTTTAAATTCAATTTAAAGAAAGGAATCGAAAGAATGCCATATGTAGAATTTCTGCAAATAAACTCCAATTTTAATGAAATCAATTTTGTTCGAAACCTTAATTCCTCAGGAACCTAAATATATAAAATTATTTATATTTTGACATGATTTATATCATTTTCTAAAGTAAGTTGGTTCCAAGGTATTAAATATTCAAATATGAATATCTCTTGCAAAAATGATTCAATTCATGTCAAACCAGTTTCTATGTGTTTAAAAGTGAGTAATATACTTATATATGCAAAAACATTTAGAACTGAACCTAATCTGAATTAATTTAAGAATAGATTACTTTCCAATGCATATGAATCAAAATAAGTATGACTTAAAGCATGCAAATTCAAATAATGGTAAAATGATTCCTAGATCTTTAATAAAACCATAATACCCCTGTTATGCAAGAATACCTCATGTTTGTGCATATTTGAATTAAGTACATATCAAATCTTAATGTTTACTCATATGGAAAACATCTTGGATAAAAGTAAAATATTGTGAAACCAACTTTAAAATACCCTTAGTAATGTCCCATGCTAATGCCAGAAAAATGAATAAATAATCATATAAAGATCAGTCGCAAACTAAGAACTAAAATTGAACCTTTGTCGCATAAAAGTTAGAATTATTTAAGCTTTTTCAACAGTTCGTAGAATATCTCGACTTGATGCAAATTTTATGAAAATCAGTCTAGGAATAATATTATGTACTACCATAAACTAGAAAAATATTTTATTTTCAACTTGCTTTGCATCTAAATCTGGCTAATCCAATACCCTTAAAAAGAATATGATCGTCGTAACCCGAAATATCATATAAGCTTTTTCAGCAGTGAATATGATGTTTCATCTAAACACTAAAATGTATGAAATTAGCTTAGAAATGTTCTTCAAAATATAGACTATTCTATTCTGAAGAAATAATCTTATTTCTTCATGTTTTGCATATAAATCCTATTAACCAAATAACCTTAAGCATTATGGTTTATGAACTTCATAATATGAATAAGCAAACTTTGTAATAGAGAAGAAATCTGTAGCTAATACATTTGTATCGCCATAACCTTCTTAAAAACCATAAATAAATCCAGTAACTTAGTTCAATAGATCTAACAAATCCAAAGTCACTTCTTATGCAAAATCACTTAAAGAATTAAGCGCTATTCGCATAGCCCTTTAATTTGTGTTTTAATTCTATTAATCCAAATAATTTTAGCATCTAATAATTCGAAGTTATAAATACAAAAATTCATAGTTTTAGCCCCTTGAATTCGTAAATCAAGAATAGATAATCTATAAAAGAAATCATACTCTGTTATCATAAAAACCTTAACTTTTGAATACTTATCTGAAAAACAATATGTGGAATCATGCAACTTAAAACCTAAAACATTCTTGTTTTCTGCAGTGAATCTTTATTTGATTTTCTGTCTGTTTTCTTTTTGCCCTTATTAAGTTGAATATTTGCTATATTTCCGATTGAACGACGTGTAGAGTCCGACGTCGCTACTTCTGTCATTGCCTCCGTCAGCCGTGACTTCGGCTTCATCGTAAGCAATAAATAAGCAAGGCAAGCACCCCCTTTGATCATATTGATCCCAGTTTTATAAATGTTTTCATTAAATATTTTACTGCATACTTTATTTTTATTAAAGTCTGCTATACTACGGGTAATGGTAGTTGTACCTGTAGCTACTTAGAACTTCCTTGATAAGTATGAGATTATGAACCTTGATAACCCTAGAATAACTTAGACAGTAATTGATGTCAATTTGGGTTAATCACACTTAGTGTTATGCTTAGCCATGCTTAAAGCAACATAAAACTTGGATATGATTAAAAATGTTGGATATGACATTTAATGGGTATGGCCTTTCTTGTAGTTGGTATTTTGGTTGAAAAATGAAAATAAAACTATGGTTTAGATGCGGGCAATTATTGGCAATAGCCGAAAGTGTATGTCTTTGCACGTAGTGTAGGGGGAGACTATTGCCCGTGTCGGATTAAGGACCGAGCTATGGGTTGTTTTCAGGCCAAGAATTACCGTACAACCACAAGTGCTGGTATGGGACAGCCTTAAACCAATTAAGTTATCTAGTTTAACTTTGCACTTTGGAAGGTTTGGAGCGATGAGTGTTTCTTAATGAATTGCTCGAAGGGACGTCCACACCGAGGTGATCATGGATCAAACGTTTACCGATACACCGGAGCACGCCGTACTCTGGGGAAGTTCCATCATTTCTATGCTCTGAGTTCTTTTGCCATAGTATGGGTTTAACGTCCCGGAGCTGGTGCAAAGTTAACCTAGGTAATGTAAAGGTTTTCGTCATGAACATTCTGGCCACTACGCCAAAGGTGCGTGAACTATGCGGCAAAAGGAAAAGGTCATGACTTGTGGGTAAAGATGTACACCTCTGCAGAGTGTAAAACTAATCGATTAGCCGTACCTGCGGTTATGAGAACTTGGTAAAGTCATCATATAGTTAGCAGTTTTTTTTATTTTCATAAAATCTGGTTTCTACCGTGTGTCGGCAATTCCTACTGTGTGTCAGTGGGAATGGTTTGTGGATTGGTCAGGATACCCAGGTTCGTGATTTCACTTACTCGTACTTTACATACTGTTATTTCAGTATTAAATTGCTTTTACTTAAGATTTGTTTTGCAATCTACTATTCTGTATTTACATTTTAAATTGGCTTTATGCAAACTAACCATACTAGCCTTTCCTTTGAAATGGCTTGCATATATCATAGGTTTTGCAAAAGTCTTGCGGAGTACGAAAGTACTCACCCTTGCTTAATTGTTGTTTTTAGGTGAAGAATCAGATTAGTTCGATGCAACATATTTATCGCAGGATTTGGGATATTGACGATGAAGCTTTTCTAGAGATTATGCATTGTCAGTTGCCTGAGGGTTGGATGGGTACACTAGAAGAATTTTAATCCTTTTCGCTACACTTCACTCCGTATTGTAAGATTTTTTATTGTATAGATTACTATTATCATTTGTAATAAAGAGTATGGATGTGATATCGATTGTTATAAATGTGCTCACTGATCATAGGACTAGTACTGTATGCACATGAGATTTCCATTTTTACATTTATGTGAAAATGGGGGTAATGTTCCAGATACTGGAACAAACCTTCATTCAACGAGCCCATCTATCACCACAGTCGCAAATCCACCAAACCTTACGACCATTTCACCATTCTTCATGTAATTCAAAAGACATTTCCACTTAGGAAATAACCCATGGTGCAGAATTATTTTCAAAATAGGCCAGCAACATCAATATACCAGATTCATGAAGGAAAAGACCACGGCATTTTGTAACCAGATTCCCAATTCATTCACATGCACAATGGCAGAAAAAGATAGGTCAACAAGGATATCCGATTCATCCACAAGCACAAACGGCAACAAAAGATAAGTACAGCAAAGTGAAACCCCCCCGCCTTGTTGTTCAGGCACCCGAAACAACAAACGACATACTGTACATGCAGATATCCATTTTGTACAAACCATTTCATATCAACTTCTATGAGCAAAACACCAACTGCCTCTACCGATAACTAAACCGCAAGCTGTTGCTCAAAATATAATTTTAGCTTTGGAAGCCGAACAGAGCTTAACACAACATGCGTTCTCCCTGGTATTGTGCTCCAAACGAGGTAATCCATAGTGTGATTCATGATCTGCATGATGGCAGGGAAAGGCCTCCACAGAAAGCAGCAATGATCAAATACAGAAGAAGTACGATGACAACTGTCAACACAGCTCTGCAACAAAGGCAGGATAAGAAATACCTCAGAAGCTACCAAACAAATTACTTAAACCTTGAGACATATAGCAATCACGAAAAACAAAATTCCAGTGTTCTACAAAATCACTAGTAGTTTGCTGTGCCCGCTAGTAACAATCGATCCCTAAATTTCCCAGTGAGGGCAGGGATTTCACTATTTTCAAACCTGACATCGCAACAACTTATTCCATTCAACAAGAGTTATGGGTGATTTATAGTTATCTAAGCCATCTGTCCCATTGTTCTTTAACAACGAGCACATGATTTTATTATATCGGATTTGCATAAAAATCACAGTTCTTTTTCGTTCGGAACTGGCGGGTGTCCAGCCAGGGTTGAATTTGGGGAGTGTTTTGTAGTAGCAATAGGGACTGCTCATTGTACTGTAAATTGTGGTAGAAAAACTTTTAAGTCAATGACCACAGGACTGATCCATAATCGACTGCTAGTGTCTTTGAAAATTTATGAGAAGGAAAAGAAGGCAGAGTTTGAAAGATGGAAATTGTGTAACACTTACAGAAGCTTGGCGTTCTTCATCCAAAGAGCTCTGCGAAGCCTCTTGGATTGCTTCCGGAAGTGAAAAGAGCTGTCTTGCATGGTGGAAGTCTTGTCCACAAGAAGTGAGATGCGATCGCCTCTGTCCAGAATTTTCTCTATGTTGTCAACCATGACAGTATGTATCTGCAGAAGTTTGAACACACAACACGGCAAGTTCAGAACTGTAATGCCATCCAACAAAACTGTGGCCAAGGCACAGAGTTTTCTGTTTGAACCAATTTCTGCCACTTGCCTCACTAACTTCGCCGCGGAGACGGTTGAGCGTGTCCGCGCTGGGGTTGCTTGAGAAGAACTCCATCTGCTGATGGAGCACCCTGGAGAACTCGTCGTTCATCGCGTAAGCCAGTGCAGAATGCACAATTCTGCCATAGTTCTTCATAAACCTCATCTGGATGTCTTCAAGATATAGGAAGGGAATTCTTCCTGCATCATGAAGAGAGGAATTGTACTGAGAACAAAGGCCATGTCATAGTAGTCTTAATAAGGAAGACGATTATGCTAGATAGGTAAGAAGTGCTAAAGGAATAGGGAAGAGCAAATCATATACTAGTAAGTTGCCCCAGACCAACAACATAGAACCATCCACAGATCCTAGCATGTACAATTGTACAGTACCCCCAAAACCACGAGATGAGATCCCAAAGGCTGTCTGACACATGTTAGGGTACGCAGCAGAGCAGAAGGATCTATCTAGACCAGCTGAGCTGCCAGAGTGAAACAAGATCACAAAAGAAAGGGAGCCCCAGCCAGAACCAAAATTCCCAGCTCAGAATGACAACGAACTAGGCCTAGGAGGATCCCTCCTATCCATAGTCCATCTACCTAATAAGGGGAGGAAGCTAGGGCCTGAAGAAGAAGACGACTACTGACTTCCGAAGGTGTCGTTGGCCATGCATAGGAAGGTGAGGCCTTGGGGGGAGCGGAGGACGTGGAAGATGTAGCGGTCCTGCGCGAAGCACAGCCGCGCCTCCGCCTCCGCTGGCAGCTTCTCAAGGATGCGGCGGGCCACGGCGCCGGCGTTGCCCGAGACGGCGGCGAACTCGGCCAGCACCACGCTGCCGCGCGCCACCAGCGCGTACACGATCGCCATCCTTGTTGACCGGCCTGGATCCCCAAGGTCTCGGACTGGAACTGGAATTGGAATTGGAATTGGAATTGGAATTGGAATTGGGTGCGATCTGATCTGATCTTGGGTTGGGGATGGGATGGATCCCTCGCTGGGGTTTGGGTTTGGGGATTCGATTCGGGTGGTTTCTTGGATCGATTGGTTGATTTCGAGTGGTTCTCCTCTCTTCTTTTAAGCTACACGCATCGCATGTGCCTCCACCGTTACTCTGTAAACTTGTTCGGGAGAATTGATCGATTGGGCGTCTTTTAGTTATTTCCTTTTATTTTACTGATATATGATGTTAGAACTTGTATGGTACTGAGATATTATGAAGAAAATGATCAATGACACGAATAAATAAAGATAAATTATGAATTATTCCTAACTTTTCTACTCTTTTGTCACGATTTACTTGTCGATTTTGGCCCTCAGTTACCGAGTTCCGACCGATGATAATTTTTAAAATACCATAACTTCTGTAAAAGTGATACCGTTAGATTGTAATAAACAAATACTTTGCTACTCCCTCTTATCATAAATAGTAATCATTTTAGATATCGACATAGTCTGCAAAAGACCACTACTCCCTCCGTCCAAAAATATAAGCCGTATTTTGACTTTGCATAAGGATTAAAGTTGTTGACGAGTATTCACACAATGGGTACCCCAGCGGCCCGGAATAATGAACGGGCCGTCCCAAGCTCAGCTCCGACCAAAGGCCACACGGATCCGCCAAGGGCACTCGACCCCGACCTAGCGAGCTGCTCCAAACTCGTCCCCGACCTAACGGGGCGTCCGACCCCCGCCATAGGTCGGACCCCCCACCGGATCCGACAAAGCTGAGGCGATCACCGCCAAGGTCCAGGTGTCAGGCCTCCGTCGGCCATCGGCCACGTGGTCTGCGGACACAACCGCTCGAAGTGACCGTGTGAGGGCAAGTGGCTCCTTCCCAGGACAGCAAGAAGGCTGCTAAAGTCAAGACTCCAGTCTCATCGTCCGGTCACGCACAGTATGGAGATACGCTCCCTCCCGAGGCAGCACCGAAACCACAATATGGCGTCAGCGCCCGTCAGGCTCACAGAAGGCAGGTGCGCTGTTTCCCAATAAAGCAGCGAACTGATCGACTCGATGAGCCCACCAACCCGGTATGGGTAGAAGAGGGGGTCGACCAACAACCGAGACCAAGGGTCAGAACTAGCGTAGAGATCTTCACCCTTCCCTCTCTCGACTTTCCATGTAACCTGCCCCCTCCGACTATATGAAGGGAGGCAGAGTTTTCTAGAACGGGACACTCTCTCTTGGACGGTCTCTCAGGCTCCCTTCTTTTGGCCTTTACGAATAAACAGCGTACGCTCTCGTGTTCGAGCTCTCAGCTCCTAAACGCTGTGGCAATTGCCTCGCACCTAAGAGAATACAGCACCACCACACGAACTGGAGTAGGGACATTCGGCCCGAACCAGTATACATCTTGGACTCTTGAGTCTAATCATTCAAGGAGAGGGAGCGCGCGACCCCTTTTAACTTATAAATTTACTTGCCGGTGCACGAAACGCCGACAGTTGTGTTGAAATTAAGAAAAATTAGGAAAGATATGAGAGAAAATGACTTAAATGCCCCTACTTAATTGTCTTAAAAGATGAGAGATAATATTTTGTGTGAGTGGTAATGAATAAATGCATATGGTTGAGAAAGAATAAATAGAGGTATAAAAGGAAATGCCTCGTCAAATCTACATACAAGTCTTATATTTATGAACCAGATCATTTAAAAAATAAGTCTTATAAACTTGGCCGGATGGAGTAATTTCTATTTAGTATATTTATAAAACCTAATAAAATAACAGTATTATGAAAATACTTTTCGAGACAAACCTAGACATGATTTCCATATATCCAATTTAAATATTTAAAAAGATATTGACAGTTAAAGTTTTAAAAGTTTAACTGCATTTGTATAATAAACGACAACTATTTGGAAAGTTTACGAAGCAAAGTTTTCTTTTATATTCACAAAAAAGGGACATATTTCTCAGAAATTCCAAGGAACGAACCAAGGAAACCATGTTGGCTGCTTCGTTGCTGTAATGATAAATTCTCGCTCATCTCAACATGACAGCACACTACCAAGGATTAAAATCTCGCTGAGACATCGGTTTCCGGACGTGGACAAATTTTGAAATGCCGGTCTGAATAAAAAAAAAATCACAAAAATTTAAATTGCTACAGTAATCTCGAAAATCTCAGGGGTTTTTTTTTACAAGTTTTTGGCTTTTTTTTTTGACCGGATTTAGTCCAATAACCCTTAATAAAATCATCTCCAATAAAAATTTGTGGAAAAATTGAATTTTTGACATATTTTTTTAAAACTGCAGAAACACTGTCGAATTTATAAAATTATACATGCTTTATAAAAGGTACCAGCCTAAGAACCGAAGGATCATACAAAAAAATTTAAAAATAATTGAACTTTATTTGTTATCTTTAATAAAACAAAAACAGAATGAACATAATTGTGACAATAATCTTGTCATAATTTTATAAATTTTCTCGAGTGTGATCACGATCCAAAATTTTTACGAGAGCTTAAGAATTGTCTCATTACCATTCTCTATAATTTAAAAAAAAACTAAACTTTTTTTTTCAATCAAATCTATGAATGCATTGAACTTCATTTGTTATATTTCAAAAATCAAAAACAAAAAGAACATAAATGGTACAATGCACTTGTAAAAATTTTATAAATTTACTGGAGTGTGATCATGATACAAAATTTTTATGAGATCTTAAGAATTTTCTTAGAACCCTTCTGCAAAATTTAAAAAAAAATTAAACCTTTTTTTATTACTAAATAAAATCTATGTATTGATCATCATGCTTTTATCAAGATGTAGCACTGTCATATTTTTTTATAACTTCTTAAAGATTGATCATTATTTGGAAATTTTATAGAAACATTAATGATACATCAGAACCATCCACAAATTTTTTCAAAATTTTCTAACGTGGTTTGTACTATTTTTCATTTGGTTGAAGTTTACCGGTAAAGCTTTTATCAGGACAATAGCACTGTCCGAATTTTTAAAAATTCATGAAGCTTGATAATCATCTGGAATTTTATAGGAACATCATCGATATGTCAGGAACCTACAAAAAAAATTCAAAAATTTCGAAAGTTTCTAACGTGTTTTGTTTCATTTTTCATTAGGTTCAAACTTGCCGGTCAGAGTTTTATCAGGACAGTAGCAATTTTTGAATTTTTAAAACTTTCTCAGATTTGATAATCATCTGGAATTTTTATGGGAACATCACCGATATGTCAGGAACCTAAAAAAAATTCAAAATTCTTCAATATCGTTTGAGCTATTTTTCGCTCGATGCAATTTTACCAAGATCTCGGCAAAACCAGCCGAAATTTCGGTTCTCGGTAGAAAAAAAAATCCGAATTTGAATTTTTGTTTTTGCATTTCATCCAAGATTTGTCCGAAATTTCTAAATCCCACAGAGATTTCGTTCTCTGGCCATGGACGAGATTTGAAGCAAAAACGAGATTTCAATCCTTGCACACTACTGTGATGTATCAAGGCTTGAACAGACGAACAGAGCCATCTGATATGCATACAAAGCTCACACAGTCACCAAAGCTTAACTGGGCCCCAGGAACCAAGAAACCATCGCAGAAAACAAGCACATATTTAGATGTTGCCCCCCCTCTTTTCTCTCTGAAAATAATTCAGAGATCTTCTCACAACTGTATTACTACACCAATGATAAGAGGACTATCAAATCACTTGGGCCAGCCAGCTGAGAACCAACACAATAGGAAAAAAACCAAACAAGAGGAGAGAGATGCATTGATTCAAGAGGTGGTGCACCACCATGGGGCATATCCATAAGATCATAAGATGGGGTCTGCAAAACATATCAACATTATCGCAATTTTCACAATATATACTTCAAACTGAACAAATATGAAAAGCAAAAGAGCAAATCATTGAGCAGATCTAATCTTGACTACAAAATAACAAAGGACACAAATTAAGAAAGGGAACTTGCTTTAATGCATACTGACCTCCACATCCTTCTGAAGAGAAGCCAGTGCGAGAACCAAAGATCTTACATTAGGCCGCTCTCGTGGTTCATAATGTAGGCATCTTGAAGCTAAACGCATCAGTTCTGTTCCTTCCTCATTTGAAAATTGGCCCTCTAAACAGGAGTCTACGAGCATACTAAAATTCCGATCACGAATCAGGTCAAGAGCCTGGACATGTTTGCACTAAATCAGTTGACATAGCCAAGGTAAGGATACAAAATAGTAGTAATAATAAAAAAGGTTAAATTCTGGTTAGTCCTCTATATTTTTATCTAATTATTATTTTTTCCCACTCCAGCAGCATTAAGGTACGAAGTAGAATATTATTCAATACTATCCTACTTTTTCAATGATACCACATAGGTTCATCATCACAGCGCCAATCCTCATGCTTCCAACTACGTCGAATGAAATTGATATCAGTTACATTTACCAGTCCCTTCTAATTCTGACCAGAGTAGCAATAGTGAAAAAATGACATGGTGATCAGCCGTCCCATTAATGTGTAGAATAGTAATATCTCCGCACAATTACTGTACTTCACGTTGCTCGATGAAGCAAAAAGACAACAGCAAGCCAGTTCACTCCCTATATGTAACTGGATTCATTTAAGATATAACCCTTCCTACCGATTAGTGATATACACCAAAAAAATACATGATCATGGCAGAAGTCACAGAACCATAACAAAAAAGATCAGAACAACATTAGACATACTATGAAAGAAGGAAAGCTAGAAACTATACATGGCTAGGAGGAATATACTTCCCACTAAGAACATCCAACAACAATGTGCCAAAGCTGTATATGACGCTTTCCGGGGTTATTCTTCCTGCAGGTAAAACTCAAGTGTAACTGTGTTAGAGGCAAAATATAGCTTTAAAATCTCGGGAACTAACATGGATCCTCACCTGTGCACTAGCTCAAGACAATACAAGTTAGAAAATCAAAGTTGAGTCTATTGCAATGTCTGGTCTATGTCGGACTAATAAATTCAATTCATAATATTTAAGCAGCAAAATGTTATTGCAAAGTTGAAAAGGCATGCACCAATCCTCAGATCCAAAAAAAAAGTGTCATAGCCAGTTGCAATTCACAACTAAAGTTTTCTAACCAACTCTATTGTGATCAATTAGAGTTTGTACCTCCTTTTTAGCATGTAAAGAAAGCTGAAGTTTGCGATAACAAATATATCACAAAATTGCACACTAGTTGAAGTTAGTTCGATACTTTCATCAGATACACGAGTTCCCTTCAATGGCGAAGAATTCAAACAACATAGGCTGACCACAAAACTCTACCTAGACTAAAAAATATCGCATTAAAGGTATATCCATTATAAGCTAGCTTTTGCACATTCTGAAAGTAAAGAAGGACTCACCAGTCCTCATATATTCAGGAGGAGTGAATGCCAAATTGGTGCTATAACTTCTGCCATCCGGACTGTTCTTCATGAGGCCAAAACATGAAAGCCTAGGGTTGCAGTCCTGCAGGGTCTCAACAAATCTCAGAAGTTACAAATCATACTGACAGGTGATGTCAACATTACAATAAGTTGAAATATGGTACTCACATCATCAAACAGAACTCTATGTGCATTAAGATCATGATAGAGAGCCCGCCCCTTACTTGTGCAGTATTCTAAAGCCTCGGCAAGATAAAGAACAACCTTTAATCTCATGGGCCATGTCATTGCCTGTGACTCCCCTGTGATGTGAAAAAAATAATCACATCTTCAATCTCATAAAATGAATAAATGAGAAGGGCATAAGTAATACTGTATGACAGACACTATACTATCAGTTGTGATGAAATTGTGATTGGATTGTTCTGGATAAATGGCTCCACTTTGAAGCTCATAGAAACAATAAAGAAATTTGGTAAACAGCATGGTGTATGGAAGTTATGTACTTTAGAATGGAGGGGAAAAAATGCCGCCTTTATATCATGAGAGAGATTTTAGAAAGACACAAAAGAACAATAAGCATATTTTCCTTCATTTACTTCAATAAAGCCTCCCATAATCTATGAATCACCGATCCTTCACGAAGGTGCCGTACCGGTATCGGATACTTACCGGATACCCTGATCCCGGATCGACAAGGATCGGTGAAATCCAGCATCAAAAATTAATTAAAAAAAGTCCCGATGCTTCTTCGATACTCTGCGACCCTCCCCGATACCACCAAGCCCAGAACACGAAGCCCAAACAAAGGAAAAGTCCATTCTAGCCCATCAATCCTAACCCTAAAAATCTATCTCTCCCTCGTAGCCCCCTTCTCCTCGTCGTACAGTGCGAACTCTCGCGCAACATCCAGCTCCTAGTGCCACAAATCGCCTAATTATTGGCCTATTTACATTTTTTTTATTTTTAATACATATATACTCGCCGGATTCATGTTTTTAGAAAATTGCGTATCGCCGTACCGGTATCGCGTATCGGTGATACATAGCCCATAATTACATCTACATGGTGTAGTATGTACATGTTCAGTTAAAGTACATGTTGAGCAAAGGACTTTGTGCAATATGCCAAAATATAGAATGGCACAAACCAATCATCAAAAATCATAATGTCAGCCTTGTACAAAAACATTCTTAATCATGGTTTAGGTAGAAACCAAGGGAAAATAGATTAAAGTAACAAGCTTTCTTCAGGCACACATAGCTACAACAGCAAGAGATAAACTCACAATGGAAAAGATGTTTTGCCAGCGTGTCATTGGGCATGTACTCAGCAACAAGCAATCTTTCATCAGCTTCGCAGCAACAACCAAGCAAATCTGCTAATCTTTCGCTCCGAAGCTGGTCAACAGACTTAGCTTCTTCCTAAAAGCACAGAATTATCTCCAAGGGGTCATCAGTTCTGAAATTTTTACCGAACCTTAAATCAATAAACTGTTTTCTGTGACAATGGAAGCACCCCCATTTGGAAAATGCAATGCTATGACCCATTAAAGGTCCTCCCAAAATGGTACTTGCTGTGTAAAAGAGAAAAAAAAGCATACATTGGAAGTTTAGGCTTGAACAAAACAACATTCTAGCAGGTGAGGTCACAAAACCAAAACAGTAAGGTATCTAAAGTTCTAAACTATAGCAGAAGTTACTAGAGCAACACTGTTGACTAATTACCTGTCAATGTCCACTTAGTCAGAATTGAAGATTAGCAACACAGCCAGCATCATATCAGGTGAAATCTGACACACTAGCATCCTTATTCCAGGCAAAAGGACGCAGTGATGCAAGTCATTCCCAAGAAGTGTATGACACATACTACGGAAGTGGCATATCTTGCAAGCATAACATGGGACATTTGTAAATTTTCTTTTCAGTTAAAGTTGGCAGATAGGGAAGAAGAAGATTCCATAGCTAAAAATAGCAGTTGGTTCATGTGCATACTCATAGCAAGAAGCGTCAATCCTAACAAAGCAAAAAGGGAGAAGCCATATTTTGCTTACTCTGAAATCGTTGTTTTAACCAATGATGTCTCACACTTGAGAGAGAATTGGTATGTAATAGACAGAGTGGGACAAACACAAACAATAACCAAAAGATTTGGCAGTAACCTAGCCGGCAGATGCGTCTATTTCATCTGCAAGCTGCCTTATTCTAGCCAAGAAAGCAACATAAGTCAATTCCCCAACCATCCAAACGCATTACGTAGTACTATTGAGAATTAACAAATGACAATCTAAAAGCTGTGGAAAGAGTCAAAAAGTAAGGGACTTTTTGAGAGTCAAGGGGCGTGGACAGGAAATAGCAACCAAGAATTGGCGTGGGTCGGGCCAGGCAGCGTGGTTGAAGCGCTTGACGGCAATCCGGCGCTGGGCGTGGAGCTTGCCCTTGTAGACGACGTTGGGCGCCTTGCCGCCGTGTTCAGAGACGATATTCTCGGCGGCGAAAGCTGTGGAGCAGTGGAGGTGGCGAGGCGCAGCTGCTGGAAGGAGAATTCCTGGAAGAGCGGCAGGCCGTACGAGTCCCCCGTCTCCTCCCCCTCAACGAGAATGAACGAAATCACTCCCCCATCCCACCCCCCACTTAGAGCTGGCCAAATGGGCCGTGCTTAATGGGCCAGCCCGAAGCACGTCACGGTAGGCATGGCCCAAGCACGACACGGGCTCGCGGTCCAGGCCCGGCACGATTACGGCCCGGCATGGCCCGTTTAATTTAAAAAATATTCGCTTTATAGCCGTTGGAGTATTAAAAAATTCAAAAAAATCTACATACTTCGAGTTTTTCAAATTATTCTAAATTATTCCTATTTTTTCTGATTTTTTTCTTATTTTTCTACATTTTTTCATACTTTTCCTATTTTTCTAATTTTTTCTGTTTTTTTTATTTTTTGATCTAACAGACTCTCCGCCGACCGTACCGTTAGACCCGCAAGGACCGGCCGTGCGGCCGCCACCTCGACTGCGCGATGGTAAACGCAGACGACCGTTTAGTAGTAGGGCCTAAACGGGTAGGCATCTTGGTTTGGCGACTCTACGGGCCCACCTGCAGGTCACCTTCTGTTTTTGACGATTTTCACAACCCCGGTGGTGGCGAAAACCGCTTAAAAACCATGAAAAACCGTTCGGTATAAAAATTCAAACTATTTTAAAATCTGATCAAAACGGCACGCGAAAACTGAGCGGTTTTTATCGAAAACTAAAGCCAATTAGAAAAATAGGAAAATATAAAAAATTGCAAAAAATGTTATAAAATTTGTAAAAATAGAGTAAAAGCCAAAAAAATAGGAAAGATGGAAGAAATATATAAAAAAATATGTAAAAACATGAAAAAAATTCGGTATGATCTCTCCTAAATATGGAAAAATTTTGACATAACCTTTGCTATATTTTAGACAATTAGAAGTAGTAAATTAGGCATTTAACAATAATATATCACAAATAATATTTCATTTCAATACTACTCACATATCAATCGAACAAGTGCAAAAATAGGCATTTATATAATCAGATATCAATATCATTCACAATTTCACTACCATTCATATATCAATACCATTTACATTCTAATACCTTTCAACTAAAGTTACGGATTAGACATAGCTTCGTCGTTCTTCCGTTGTCACATAAATACCATGTTCGACATATATGAACGAAATGTTAGTAAAAAATTGAGTTGCAATGAAATGAAACAAACAAATGAAATAAAATTTCGGCATGACCTTTGCTATATTTTAGACAATATGAAGTTGTAAAGAAGGCATTTAGCAATAATATATGAACAAATAACCATTCATTTCAATACCATTCATGTATCAATCCAATAAATACAAAAAAATAGGCACTCCCATATCAATACCATTCACATTTAGATACCTTTCATTTGAAGTTGTAAAGTAGGCATATTTTCGTCGTCCTTCCCACACAAATGCAATGTTGGATCTGCATGGACACTATGTTAGTATAATATCAAGTTACAATGCAATTAATTATTACTAAAGATATTTTGTTTGAACTCAACAGGTGTTACTGTAACTCACTTTATAAAAATAATGTACGATTAATCTCACTGTCGTTGCACGTAGACCCGTAGGCCTACATTCTGACAGAGCCGGGTATTACAGACAGCATCCACGAGTATGATGTATGTTAGCAGCGATGCGACGCTGCAGCCAAGTCAGCAGAGCCAGAGCGAGTAATTAGCCGAGATGGCGAGAGACAGACTTGAATCGAGCGGAAAGGTGACAACGAATCATCGATCAATGGTATGGAATTGAGTGGCTGGTACGATTTCTGTCTCTGAACCTAGCTTGATGCCGGAGCCACGTACACGCTGCCCATCCAATTACACGGCGCCACAACTCTTTTCTTCTCTTTTAATTCTCTCTCTCAAGCTAGGCAGTAGGCACCGTGATCGTGGTGTGTGCAGAGCTAATTAATTACAATGGGATTAATCGTACGGAAATTGAAACTGTTGTGTGCAAAATTCATGTGTTCGAACGAAACACACGTACTTAGCTGGAAGCCTGGAAACTGGAAACGTCGAGGAAAGGAACGGAAAGGAAAAGAAGACAGAGATGCATATCTACCGATATAACTCACTAAGAATTCTCAGGGAGGTACGGCAGCTACCCGATCTCCTTCTTGTCAGGTGCCTCTATTCACGGAAGAAACTACCGCGAACAGAAACAGTGATTGCTACAGTTTTTTTTTAAAAAAAATCCAAAAAAATATTTCTTAGATATTAAAAACTTTTTAGAGATTTTTTGTTTCTTTTTACGGTATTCTCGAAAAATATTTCACCTCTCCGGTAAAATCTATCTATCTCAACAATTTTTTTGTGCCTGCAGTAAAGCGTGAGCCAATGTTGCGGTAGGAAGAGCAACCACGTCCACATGTACTAATTAAACCGAATGAGTGTAACTGCCTCTGCCCGCCACAGCACGGCAGCACCAAGGGGATCAGCTAGCGGATTGATTTTCAGAAGCAGAGGCACAACTGTCCACGGCCAATCGAGATGAAGGGGGCGAATGGTGCTGGCGCGGTGGTCGCGCGGACGTGGATGGCGCACGTCCTGGCGGTGGCGGCCACGGCGCTGGTGCTGCTCTGGTGCATCCACTTCCGCGGCGGCCTCGCCCTCCGATCCAACCAAAAGCAGCTCATCTTCAACGTACGTACGTACGCACGCGCGTGTGTATCCATCATTCACCACCACCACCACCACCGATCCTCCTCCTTCTTCTTCTTCTTCTTGAGGCCATGCATGCATCATATATACGTGTGTCGTCGCTCGCTGAATTTCGTAAATTAGAATGTTGTACATGCGCTTGTTATGGATCGAGTTTGCGTTAATTGCTGCAGGTCCACCCGGTGCTCATGGTGACCGGAGTTATTGTCATCGGCGGAGAAGGTAGGTAACCCGGCCAACTTATCTGTGTCGATCGACATCGAATTGCTAGCTACTCCACTTCTTAATTCGATGCTTCCATGGGTCCATCAGTTAGTTTCATCTGTCTTTTGCAGCGGTCCTGACCTACCGTTCTCTGCCGGCGAGGGTGAGCCGGGAGGCTCGGAAGAAGGCGCACCTGGCGCTGCACGCGGTGGGGCTCGCCGTCGGCATCCTCGGCGTGTACGCCGTGTTCAAGTTCCACGTGGAGAGCGGCATCCCCAACCTCTACACGCTGCACTCGTGGATCGGCATCGCCACCATCACACTCTACGCGATCCAGTGGCTCGCCGGCTTCCTCGGCTTCTTCTTCCCCGGCGCCGCCCCCGCCACCAGGCGCTCCGCCGTCCCCTGGCACGCCGTCCTCGGCCTGTTCGTCTTCGCGCTCGCCGTCGGCAACGCGCAGCTGGGCTTTCTGGAGAAGCTCACCTTCCTGCAGCAGGCCCCCCCCGCGCGGGTCGGCAAGTACGGGGCCGAGGCGCTGCTCGTCAACTTCACCGCCGTCGTGGTACTCCTCCTCGGCGTTGCCGTCGTGCTGGCCACGGTCAACATCGACGCCAGCAGGTACACCGCCATGTGAAGTCAAGTACGCGCGCTTCATCCATCTACTGTGCGTAAGTAGCAGTAATCATCTCGCTAATCGATGTATGTGTGTATATATATGTACGTACGTCTTATTGCTGTACAAATTATTAGTAATAATCTATGTACTCATTATATGCATGCATGGAGCTAGATTGATGGATCCAACATGGAACACGTCTGTATGATTATAATCTGCGCGATTAATTCGGTACCAGATGGAGCACGTCTGTATATATGATTAATCTTCTTAATTTATGATCTCATTCATTCTTCATATACGGCATACGGTCGATCGAATTACAGGCAAGAGCAAATGAATGTGCACTGTACCAGTACTAGGCGTAATCCCATACGCTACATTTGCAGAGAACGTGTTTACGTTTTCGTTCACAAGGAAGATTCCGATGTTGTTGAGTACTAGGCAGTTCTCGCGCGCTACGCCGTGCGCGGATAGAAATGCAGCGACGTTTGTGTACACGTAGGACGTCGTTAAGCGAAGGACCCATCAATCAGAGATGGATGATCAGATAGGGAAACGCATGAACGTTTGCACAGGGTCGCTAAAAGAGCTCAACACCTGCTTGGTCATGAATCGGAATCGTGACAGTTTTGCCTTTGGCGTATGTAAGTAACATCTTTTAGTATGTGTCGACGATCGGGACCGTCGACCGCAAAGAGGGGGGAAGGATCGTACGAGGGGCGAGGCCCAGAGCCTCGTTCGTCCGGGAAGGAGCCTCGGCAGACGCGTAGCACAGGGGGAAAGGACAGTCGAACAGGGGATACGAAGTTTATACTGGTTCGAGCCCTCTAGGTCGGATAACAGCCCTACTCCAGTCTTGCCCGTAGGCAAAAGAGGACTAAAGGCTCCTCGGGGGAGAGCTACAGGAGGAGCTCGACCTCGGTATCGCTCGGGAGCAATCACTGAGGGGAGCTTCGTAAATGGTGGAGTGCACAAGTATTACTGCAGACGTATCCGCCTTCTTAGATTTCTTGGGGTGTCGCCTTGTGCGATCTTACTACCGTTGTGTTCTTGCTGTTCTCTTCTTTTCTCCTTTCTTTTCCCGATCGGAGTGGTCTTGACGCTTTATAAGCCTTTGGTGCTGATCTCGATGCTGACGTCGGGAGGTCGCTTGTGAGCTGACGGGGGCAGTTAGTCCTAGTCCCCAAGCAAGGGGTCCGGCAGGAACTGTTGGGGGGTGATTGACCCTAGTTCCAATGCTGGGGTTCTAACAGGGGTAGATAGCCCTTTAGCCCCTGCGCAGAGGGACTGGCAAGAGCAGGAGGACCTAGTTCTCACGCAGGGGACGGGAGTCATATATTTATAGAAGAGGAGACCTGTTTTACATTGGAGTCCGGGCCAGGGGTGCCGAGATCGAGGAGGTCGCCGGGGTCTGCAACCAGCTCGGGGATAACCTTGTCCGAGCTTGGGAATAGTCCCCCGAGCTCGGAGGAGGGCGGCTTAAAGCCCCCTCCCGGGGGGGGGCACGAACACGTGTCAGGATGACCGATCCTCGACAACCAGCCCCTGAGGCTCAAGAAGCGGTCTGAGACTCTAGGCGCTCTTGAGTCTGAAGTCTTTCGAGGAGGGATCACCCCTTCGGCTGGGTTCAGGGTTTCTTGAGGCCGTTCCGGGGTGTTTTTGGCGAGATCGTTCTTGGCAACACTTGAATTCCAGCACCTTGTTTCTGAGTGGGCAAAGGAAGCCCGGGGGACCCGCGGACGGGTGAAGTCGGAGGGACGGTTTAGTGGATGCGTGGAAAGGCACACCTGTGCAGGGGTTTCGAAGGGCCCTGGCGCCTTGGTTACCGCCCGCCGGCTACGAGCGCGCCTTTTGAGGTGGTGGTGACGTCGGTAGACGAGGCGTCTTTGAAAACCAGGGGAGCCTCAGCCTTCGGGGTTCCCCCTCCCTACTGCTCGTACTCTTGTCTTCTCCTTCCTTGCACTCCTATGCCGACGCCTTTTGTCTTTTGCTCTCAAACCCGTCCCCCCCTCTCCCCCCCGACCTTATGGCGAAGTTCGGGAGGAGTACGCTCACCATGGAGCGGATGAAGGGGATGGAGACCTTGGGGCTGCTGGATCCGTTCACCTGGCGGCTCCCGTCCGGGGAGAACGTGCCGCAACCTCGGGACGACGAGATCGTGAGCACGGAGCAATACATGCTCTTCGGACTGCGAACCCCAGAGAGCGACTTCTTGGCCGCGGTCCTTGCGCAGTGTGAGATCGAGCTTGTTAATTTGGTACCAAACTCCCTTCTCCACCTTTCTATTTTTGCTCATCTTTGCGAGGGGTTCCTGGGCATTCTTCCTACCTCCTCGTTGTTCTTCCGCTTTTATTCCTTGTCCCGTACCGCGAAGGACCCCGTCGTCGGGTGTCTCTACTTCCTGCTACGGGTGGGACTCCCTTGTTCCTTCCTCCAAATCCTGACCCGGGACTCGCTCAGGCTGTGGACGGAGAAATGGTTCTACCTGAAGAAGGGCGAGGGGAGCGGGCTCGCCTACATCGGTGCCGCGATCGACAGAAAGTGGGAGACCCCGGAGCCTGAGGAATCGGCGGTCAACCAGGCGGCGGTCGCCCTCGTCCATATCTGTGCCACGCGCGGGCTCAAGGGGCAGGTGGTCGTTCATGACTACTTGTGGAACCGGGTGTTTCCTCTTCGGAAGAGGTTGCACCCTTTCTTCGAGATCATCGGGAGGCACAACGCTACCCAGGAAGGCCACGAGGGTGAGCATTGCCCAACCTCAAGCTCTTTCGGGCCTTGGTCGGAGTTTCCTTGTTTTCTTGATGCTCTCTTTTTTGGCTTCTTGCAGCACCGAAGGCGCCCTGGATTGCCTCGAGGATGCAGGAGATCTTTGGGAAGGCCGCCACCTCCTACAATCTCGGCGGCAATGTCCCCAGGAACATCTTGGGGCGGAGCAGCGAGGTAACGGCCCTCGCCTTGATCTTGGTCTTGGGAGCTCGGATTCGGGCGTTTTACCGTGATGAGCTCATGCAGGCGACCAGGGAGCTCTGGGACACGGCGAAGCAGATGTTGCCGCTCCCCGGTCTGAACAAAGGCAAGAAGGGGAGTAAGAGACCTGCTCCTGACGCCCCGAGGCCGGTTGCCAAGAAGCCCTACGTCGAGTGGGGCGACCGGGTCGTGGTAAGTTCGAATGCCCCGATCTCGGGGACATCCGGGCCTGAGCTTGCTTTCCCCGTGCTCCCTCCTCGGTCCTTCTTTTACTGATCCTTGCTTCTCTGTCAGCAGCAGGAGGCGGCTTCCGCCGCGCGGGCCCCGAATGCGCGGCCGGAGCCACGAGCTCTGGCGCTAAGCTCCCGGGGGGAGATCTCCCGCTGCTGCCGCGGAATCGTCGCGCCAGGTACGGCCTCTGTACATTTTTCGTCGTCCTGCCCCGTCACGGCGTTCGAGAGTCCGAGGGGCACCGACCTTTCCTGTGGTCTAGGGCGAGGCCGGGGAGGAGGACGACGAGGACGACGGCCGCCTCGCGCCGTGACCTAGGCCGCGGCGGGCGCCACTTGTCGTGCCTTTCGAGGAGGACGAGGTGATCGAGGGCGCCGCGGTCGGAGGTGCCGCGGTCGAGGGCGCCGCCATCAAGGGCGCCGCAGTCGCCGCGCCCCAGGTGGAGGCGTCCCCGACGCCGGAGTCCTTGGGGAGGCGGAGTCGACTTCCCCGCGAGGATCTGCGCCCAGCGAGGCCGCTGCGCACCCGCTCGGCGCAGTAAGTACCCCCTTCTGCCTTTCAACTTTGTCGTGGTAGGGTCGTCCGAGCAGCCCCTGATAGTTTGTTGCACGCAGGACCCACACAGGGCTGGCCGTATCGGCGGTGGTACGCCCGGCGGAGGTTCCGCGTTCGGCCGCCGTCGTCCTGACCGAAGCGGATCGCCCCGGATCCTTGGGGGGCGTCGGTGCTACCGCGGTGGCGAAGACCGCCGAGGATGTCACCGCGGGTGAACTGCCCCAGGGTTCCGATGGTGCCATCGACCTGCCGATGCTGGAGGATCGGCTAGCGACGGTAAGCGCACTTGTGGTGATTTTTCATTTTTTTTCCTTTTCTTGTAGACGTGGTGATTTTTCTTTCTTCATTGCAGGGCCTACGGCTGATCTCCCAGAGGTATGGGGTCGTGTGCGGGCATGTGCTTAGCTTCCGGGCCTTCTGTGACGCTATCGAGGTCAGCCAGAGGGACGCCGCCGAGCTCGAAGCTGCCGCGGCGTGTGGTCGAGAGGAGGTTTTACGCCTGAGGGAGGCCTAGGCCCTCGAGATCGCGCGAGCTGTCGAGGTCGAGCGGGAGCGCGGGGTCCGGGAGACTGAGCGCGAGCTGAATGCCGAGAGGGACCTTCGCGCCGCGACGCTCTCCGAAGCCGTTGAGGAGGAGCGGAAGAAGGCAGAGGAGACCCTCGACCGAGTTCGACGGAAGGCGCAGGACGTTCTGGATGAGAATCGTGCGAGCGCAGTGGTGACGATCCAGCGCCTCGAGCTCGAGGTCTCCGACATTCGCTCAAGGGCGGAGGCCGCGCGGCAGGAGATGGAGGGGCTCCGGGAGCGCCTTGAAGCTGCCCGAATGGTCCGTGAGGAGAGCTACTCGGTTGCGTCGGTCGCGCTCGAAGATCTCGCAGCCTCACAGAAGGAGGCTGAGGGGCTCCGGACGCGGCTGGGGAATCAGGCCTCCGTGCGCGCAGAGGCGGAGACCGCACGCGAGGAGGCCGTGGAGCTTCGGGCGCTATTCGGGGAGCTCGCGGCTGCCCCGAGGGCGTCTTCCGCCGAGCTCGAGGCCGAGGTGGCCGAGCTCAAGGTCAAGGTGACGACGGCTGAGGCGACGGTGGTTGCGCTTGAGAAGACAGCGGCCGGGTTGGAGGCGAGGGCCACAGAAGCGGAAGCTAAGGCGGCCGAGGCCGAGGCCAAGGTCGCCGGGCTTGAGGGGAAGCTGGCCCAGGTGGCTCGAGTGGGGAAGAGCGCCCTGGCCCAGCTTCAGAGCGACCGCGACCGGGTTGACAGGCCGAGGCGAGGCGCCACACAAGGGCAGCCGGGTCTCCGACCTCGAGCGGGAGAAACTTGCACGAGACATGTCTGTAGAGTAGGAGACTAAAGTTAGTGGATGGGTCGGGGGGCGAAAGATTCGCGCCACTTGTAAAGACGATGTATCTTTTTGCTAAGTTTTGTAAGGCCGTGTTTCTTTTTAGAAGACTTAGCTCGCTTGTTGGCCCGCGTCGCCTTTGTAGATTTCGCACAGCTTGATCCGTAGAAGGGTCCGAACAACGCCGAATCCGTGACGTGGAGCAGGCGTGTTTCTGCGGGGTTTCGCAAGGTGAGCCACTGCCTTTCACTCGAACCACTTAGTTTAGGCTGACCGAGCTAAGGGATGCTCGAGGTCAGTTTGACCGAGGCCTCGCCCGAAATCACTCGGGCTCGGGCACGACTCGGGTTGAAGGCTGATCGAGCTAACTGATGCTCGAGGTCAGATTAACCGAGGCCTCGCCAAAATCACTCGGGCTCGGGCACGACTCGGGTTGAAGGTCGACCGAGCTAATCGATGCTCGAGGTCGATATCGAGGCCTCGCCCAAATCACTCGGGCTCGCACGACTCGGGTTGAAGGTCGACCGAGCTAACTGATGCTCGAGGTCAGATTAACCGAGGCCTCGCCCGAAATCACTCGGGCTCGGGCACGACTCGGGTTGAAGGCTGACCGAGCTAACTGATGCTCGAGGTCAGATTAACCAAGGCCTTACCCAAAATCACTCGGGCTCGGGCACGACTCGGGTTGAAGCTAACCGAGCTAACTGATGCTCGAGGTCAGATTAACCGAGGCCTCCCCCCGAAATCACTCGGGCTCGGGCACTTGGCCACTTGGCCATGGGGGAAATAGTTGCCTTTTTGCGGCAGAGCGGCTTATTGCGATTGAGATCGTCCCCAGAGGTAATTTTAGGGGTCGCGACCTCCGAACCTGGGAATGTCATCAGGCTCGAGGTGCTCCTTGAGGATGTTTAATGGTCGGCAGCACAGGGGAATAGCCGGCTTACTTCGATAAGGATTGTTTTACTGCGGCCTTCGAGCCTGGAAATGCATCAGGCTCGAGATACTGGCATCCCTGAGGCGAACCTAGAGAACGCGGCCTTAACTTGACCGAGGCCTCGCTTTGCGATTACTCGTGTTTGGGCACAACTCGGATCGTCACCGGGTTGCCTGTGCCCGCACAATTAGGCCTAGCTCGGGAATGCTTCAAGCTCGGCGAGGCCCCCTCGGAGGGCGGTTTAGAAATTCGAACCTGGCCGCTTGGCCTCGGGGGAAAGGTCGGCTTAGTGTGCGGGCCGGCTTATCGCGACCGAGTCATCCCCGGTGGTGAATTTTAAAACTGCGACCTCCGAGCCTGGGAAATGTCATCGGGCTCGGGGCGCCCTCTAAGAACATTCAATGGCTGGCAGATCTTGGGGATGCCCAGGATCAGGTTGTTCATCCCCGAGGCGAACCTAGAGAACGTGACCCCAGGCGCTGCAAAAAAGAACACGCATGGACGCTCCGAGGTCGGGCTCCCCACGTGACCTTATGGTTGCCCTTATGGTCACGCCGCGAGATCGCGCCGTTCAAGGCGTCCTAACAGAAAGGAGAACTTTGGCTGCAAGAAAGCAGACGGGGCCCTGGGTCTGAGACCTTTTAAGATGGCACGACCTTTGACGAAGGGACCTGTAACTCGGGGTCGTGGCGGAATGCCATCCCCCTTTATAAACCGAAAGAGGTTAGCGCCGGAGGCGAAGGAGACCTTTATTACGGGCGCATACCTGGGCCAAACCAGAGTGTGGAGATGCAAGCGTCCGTGTCACGTTCTGGGTTGCGCTTGCTCGGGACGCAGGAAACAAGCATGGCAGCAAGAGGAAACATCTTAACTTAGAAACAGATGAAGGTGGAGCGTTAGGCATAGAACTTCCGAAGTTAGTCTATATTCCACGAGCACGTGAGCTCCCTGCCTTCGGGGACCGCCAGGCGGTAAGCTCCCGTGCGGCTTGCTGAGACGACCCTGTAGGGGCCCTCCCACAGCGGGGACAGCTTGTTGGTGTAGAAACATGACGAGTACTCATACCATGGGTACCCCGACAACCCGGAAAGATAAATGGGCTGACCCAAGCACCGGCTCCGACCAAAGGCCTCACGGGGCCACAAAGGACACTCGTCCCCGACCTATCGAGCTGCCCTAAGCTCGTCCCCGACCTAGTGGGATGCCCGACCTTCGCCACAGGTCGGACTCCCCACCGGCTCCAACAAAGCTGAGGCGATCTCCTTTCTGTGCGCGCTATGGACATGACCACCGGCTCCGACAAAGCTCAGTCATGCGCCCTATGGACATGACCACTCGGAATGGCCATACGGGGGCAGGTGGCTCCTTCCCAAGGCGGCACGGAAGTCATCAAAGTCAAGACTCGATCTCGCGCCTACCACACACAGCGAGGATACGCTCCCTCCCGAGGCAATACCAGAGTCACACACTATGGCGTCAGCTCCCGTCAGGACCGCAGAAGGCAGGTGCGCTGTTTCCCAATGAAGCAGCAGACTGATCTACTCGATGAGCCCACCAACCCGATATGGGCAGGAGAGGGGGTCGACCAACAACCGAGACCAAGGGTCAGAGCTAGCGTAGAGATCTTCACCCTTCCCTCTCTCGACTTTCCATGTAGCCTGCCCCCTCCGACTATATAAAGGGAGGCAGGGTCTTCTAGAACGGGCGCTTCTTGACGGTCTCTCGAGCTTCCTTTCTCTTAGCCTTCTTTAGCAGACGGACGCGTTCGTGCTCGAGCTCCTAGCTCCCGCTTGTAAACACTGTGCAGTCTTCTGCACCTAAAGCAATACGATAAACACCACGCGAACTGGAGTAGGGACGTTCAGCCCGAACCAGTATACATCCTAGGCCTTTAGGTCTAACCATTCAAGGAGAGGGAGCGCGCGGCCCTTTAGGCTTACAAATTTACTTGCCGGTGACTCGAAACCCCGACAGTTGGCACGCCAGGTAGGGGCCTTCGCGCGTCTTCATCGACATCTCAGGATTCCCGTCTGCTTCCTTGATGGCATTCTTCACCCACGACGGCGCGTCTACGTCAAGGAGCCGAATCCATTTCGGCTCCCTCGACTTTGTCGCCACTCCGGCGGGAGAGCTCACGCTCATCCCCGTCACCTCTCGAGACCGGGCACCCGCTGGGAGCCCGGACTCTGTTTCCGACGACCTTGGCAAGCTCCGGCTCGAGGCCCCTGTGGGGACCCCAAAGCCGGAGCCCACCAAGCGCCGCGCCATCTCTAGTAGCGGTACCCGTGGATGTGGGCGGGTGACGACATCGCCCCCCATAGATTCACGGCTCGTGGCGATGATCGGCTACACGCCGGCCTCCGTCCACGACCTCCTGGAGGAATCCTCCAGCCACGACTCCAGCTTCGACGCGGAGCACCCCGCCGATAGACCGCACTCTCGCGAGTGCAACATGGCGGGTGTGGTATACCTGACCGCAACCCCCGCAGCTGCGGGAGTCTTCATCCAGCGCACCAGTGCGCAGGAAGAAGAATATCAGCGCGAGCGCACCGAGCGCGCCCAAGCTCGCCGCGCCGAGCTCCAACAACAACGCGAGGAGCTGGAGACTCGAAGGGCCGAGCTGGACAAGCTCCAGGCCGACCTAGAGCAGAACCAGCCCGAGCCCCTAACCGCGCCTGGTGCTGCGTGCCCACACGCGCGTAAAGTACACCAACGGCTGGTGGAGGGATCCGACGGCCTTCCGTTCTTCCCCCACGCGAGCCAAAACATGGCCACCGCCGCAATGCTGCTACGCGGCATGCCCGAGCCCGATGACCCGGAAGCCAAGACAACCTACCAGAACCTCCGGGTGGTGGAGCGTCTTCTGCGCAGGCAAGACATGCAGGATCTCGCTCCCCACACTCGGGCGCCTCTAGCCGCTCGAGCCGCACCACCGCCCGCACCGGCCGAGGCCGCCAAGACGGCGCAGACAACGCGAATGACCCGGTGCCTCGTGCACCCCAGTGCGCCACCGCCTCGGCAACGACTATGACGTTCGCGCCACCCTCAAAGCTCGGAGAAAGGTAGCGGACGAAGCGGCCCGGTCACAGGTCGTAGACAGCGGGCGCCGCCACGACCGCAGCTCGAGCTCCGATGGTCCAGGACCGCGAGCCTTCTGTCCGGGGATCCGCCATGCGGATTTCCCTGCCAGGTTCCGGGCATCGACCAACATAGCCAAATACACTGGGGCCACGAACCCCGGTGTCTGGCTGGAGGACTACCGGCTCGCATGCCAGGCGAGAGGAGCCACGGATGATCTCTTCATCATCCAGTACCTCCCCATCTACCTTGCGGACTCGGCTCGAGCCTGGCTCGAGTACTTACCCACGAAAACCATCAGGAACTGGGGAGACCTGAAGAGTCTCTTCATCGGCAACTTCCAGGGCACCTACAAGCGCCCTGTGAACTCCTGGGACCTGAAAAGCTGCAAACAGCAGCCGGGGGAAACCCTCCGGGATTACATCCGGCGTTTCTCCCATCAATGTAATGAACTCCCCGACATCTCCGACGCCGACGTCGTCGGGGCATTCATCTACGGCACCTCTTGCAAGGCCCTGGTGCACAAGCTGGGTTGCGTTAAACCCAGAACCACCAAGGAGCTCCTTGACATCGCCACCAACCACGCCTTCAGCAAGGAGGCTGTAGGAGCCATCTTCGAGAAGGGGAAGGCCAAACGAGAGCCCAGCGCTCAGGCCGCCTCCCCTCCTGACCGCTCTGACAAGCGGAAGCGGCAGGGGAAACAGGTCCGAGAGGGCCACCTGGTCGCGGCTGTCGACCACCCTACCAAGCAACAGGCGTGGCCAGCCGTCGCGCTCGATCATTTCGAGAAACTGATGGAGAGTCCGTGTCCGAACCACGGGTTCCCCGTCAGGCACAAGTACCAGGACTGCCAAGTCCAGAAGCACTTCCTCTCCCTCACCCCCATGCCGTCGAAGGGGAAGGGAAAGAAGCGTGACCCGGCACCGTGTGCCGAGGAAAAAAGGGCAGACGACGAGTTCCCTGAACCCGACGGTTGCCTCATGATCTTCGACGGGCTGGCCTGCTATGCCGACAAGCGCCGGCTCAAGCTCGCCTTCCGCGAGGTCCATACCGTGACTCCAGCCGTTCCCCACTACCTCCGGTGGTCGGAGTCCCCGATCATCTTTGACCGGACCGACCACCCCGACAACATCCCGCAGCTGGGGAGATACCCGCTGGTGGTCGACCCCATCGTGGGGAAGAAGCGCCTTACGAAGGTGCTCATGGACGGCGGCAGCGGTCTCAACATCCTTTATGTTGAGACGCTCGATGCCATGGCAATCCCCCGCTCGAGTCTCCGGCCGAGCAAGGCGCCTTCCATGGCGCCATCCCGGCCACCAAAGCTCATCTCCTCCGGGCAGTCGACCGCCGTAACCTTTGGAGGACCAGAAAACTTCCACACCGAAACCCTCACGTTTGAGGTTCCGGATTTTCCCGGCTCCCACCACGCCATCCTGGGGAGACCATGCTACACCAAGTTCATAGCGGTCCCCAGCTACACCTACCTCAAGCTGAAGATGTGAAGGACCATGTGGAGGTCCATCCATGTTTGTGATGAGTATTTGACTTTATTTGAGCAAGGTGTGCTCAAGTTTGAGTTTGATTTGGATGGATTTTCAAAATGAAGCAATTTGAGTTGTCACTGTCAGGAGTGGCAGTACCGGTCGTATGGACGCGGTAGTGATGAGTTGGATGGTTTATTGCACATCTTTGTGGGCATTGCTATGTGAGGAGTTTCCTTGTTTTTGATGGTTGCAGGGCGACGGTGCTAGGTCATGGTGAGGCGAAGGATGACCGGGACTAGGTGAGAAGCGTCGGAGGTCCAGACGGTTGGGAGATCACTGAAAGATGATCGGAGACGGAGTCCGGGCAAGTCAAGAAGACAAGGAAAGGAGTTCATGCTAGCTAGATGCCGCGTGGATCAACGAGGGCCGTCGGATTGAGGTCTAGTTGATAGGTTAGCGGGTCTAGGTAGTATGCTTTGAAAACCGTGCAAGAAAACCCGGTATGTGTGTGGGTTTTGGGTTAGCCCTTGCATGGCTGTGTGTGTGGGTTAATCCTAGCCCTTAGATGAGTGCTCTAGGGTTGAGGGACTCATCCAAGGGTGGTAGGTGGCCCAAGAGTAGTATAAATAGGGGTGGAGGGGTAGCCTCCTTCCCTTGAAGGTGTTGAGGTTTTTGATGCTCATTTGAGCTTTGCCCACATGAATGTGAGGCTTTGTAACCTCCTTCCAGAAATGAAAGTTTTATCCATCCACCTCTGAATTTATTTTATGATTTACATTATGTCTTTACTTTACGCAATTTAAATTCAGCATTTACTTTCCCGCAATTACATTCCCGCAATTTACTTTCAAGTAATTTGGATTTGCCTCCCCTCCTTCTAAATGCTGCTGATCTTGGATGTTTTGAGTGTGTTCATATGGTTTTACATCTCTTTTGCACTCTTGGATTGAGTATAGAACATCTTTTCTTTCAAGTTCCAACTTTGTTCAGAACTTGTTCTTCGCGCAGCAGTCAGTGTTTGATTTTTGTAAAAATATAGAAAAATCCTTTTTGAGTGATTCTTGTTGTAGGAGGTGCGGGACTCTGATATACACCTACATAAAAATTGTGAATTTCACTTGTTGCACCGTTTGGGCGCCATGAGGTGAAAACCGAGCCCCAAACTTTCTGCTCGAAGTTCTTGAGCGTACTGTGTTCTTAGATTTTTCCTGTTTTTTATGTAAGGCTTTTTGGGGAGAAATTTGGTGGAGTTCTTCACGACTCTGATTTTCACAGGGAGAAAAATTCTCAGAATTTTGTGAGCTGAATAAACCCACCAACCTCCTGTGCAAATTGAGGACAAGTTCTGGAAATTCTGCTTTTGCTTTTCTGAAAGTGACTTTTGTGATTTGAATTGATGTCCTTTCTAAAAGCAAGAGTTTGAATTGATTCCTCTTTTTCTTGGACACTAGACAACCAGGATTGTGACTCAAAAATCTCCACATATTTTTTGGTACTTATCCGTACAAGCTTGGGGTACACATAGTTGTCTAGTTTTTCGGTTTTTTCACAATTTCCTTTGAGCGATCTTGTCGAGGTTTTTGTTGGAGTATTTTGGGGGAATTTTTATTTGCGACCATTCACCCCCCCTCTGTTCGCCATCTCGGTCCTTCAATTGGTATCAGAGCTGGTTCTGCTCTTTTTAGATCTTGACCGGTCTCAAGAGCCATGGCGACGGACAAATATTCCACCAAGCCTCCCATCTTTAATGGAGTTGATTTTCCTTTTGGAAGTCCCGATGGAGTCATACATCACGCCTGGGCTACCTGATATGGCGAAGGTGAAACTCCGTATGAGGTTCTTGCCGATGAAAATGTCACGGCCATCAATATGGTTGACGTTGAGGCGAATGCTAAGGCAAGGAACATTCTCATACTGTGGTCTTAGCCGCGGTGAGTATGATAGATTTCTCACCTTCGCTCCACTCACGAGATTTGGGTAACCTCGATGCTTACCATGAGGGCTCTACTCAAATCAAGACCGTGGCGAGGCAGAGTTCAAGCGCGAGTACAACAAGTTTGATCAACGCTGGTGAGAGTCTCGACGAGTGTTTTGGTCGGTTTACAAAGATTTTGAGCGACCTCCGAGCAGTTGGTTGCATATACCCTGACTCGGACAATGCTCGGCATTTCTTGACCGCACTCGACCTTCGGGTTTGGGAGATGAAGGTGACTACCATCAAGGCTAGTTTTCTTCATGCTCACTCCACTCCATCATGTGCTAATTGCCCTAAATTGCTTGCCGAAATTGATGCCATGAGCGAACACCTTAGAAAGCTTTCTGCTAGAAATGATGAACTTGAATTGCATGCTTCTAAGGACCCAGTCAGCTCATGTGAGGGCTGTAAGCAACTAAAACTTGACAATGATGCTTTGAATGTCAAGTGTGATCAACTTGCTAAGGATTTACTAGTTAAGTCACAAACTGGTTGCTTGCTGTGTGTTGGGGTTAAGGATGATGTGGATCAAATCCATGTCGAGCTTAAGAAAAAGTTAAAAGACCAAACCCTTAGGATTAGAGATGCTCCTTGCGTTTCTTGTGAGGCCCTCAAGATTGAGGCAGCCGTGCTAAGGGAACAAAAAGCATGTGCTGAGAGATCTTCTCTTTCTGGTTCTTCTTCTTCCTCTCCTTCCCCCTGTTCTTCTTGTGCTTCTTTCTTCCGAGATTGCCAGTATCTTATAAGCACTCTCGAGAAGTTTGTTGGACGCAAGAAGAAGCTCAATCTTATTCTAGACCAATCTAAGATTAGTAGATTCAATCAAGGTCTAGGATTTGATCCCTTGGAGCACGCTCGAGCGCATCCTCCCACCATTGTGCGCGGCTCCAAGAGTGGTGAGATTGTGGTAGCTCCTGAGTGAGCACCACCAAGTTTAGGTTTGCTGGGTTGTCCATAGGACTTCGACCGTAAGGGTGTTACTCTTATTGCTTCGCCTCTAGCAAGGCGAAGTACACATGCACCTTCCGTAGAAGGATGGTCACCTAGTAGATTTACGCTTGAGCGCGCCAAGATCAATCGGCGTGAGCGTGTTCGCTCTTATGGGTATTCAAGGTCATCCCTGACTTTGAGTGCTCCTAAGGCACACACCGCTTCTAGACAAAGTTAGAGAGTTGCTTGTTTTTGGGCGCGCCCGTGACTCGGTTTTCATGCTAGTTCTTTGAGTTTTAGTCCCGGAGCTGTTCGTAGTCGGTCTTTCCGCCGTCCTCTTGATATTCCTCGCTTTTCCCATCGAGGTAGATATCGGCGACGTGAGTGTTTTCTCGTAGGAGATCCAGCACCTTCTCGGGATGGTCCGGCTTTTGCACCACGGCGTGCTAACCCGATTCGGCTCCTAGATCATCTACTAGAGTTACTACGATCTTGTTAGAGTTGAGCGTCGGAGAGACACTCGAGTCCGATCTTCTTCGTGGTCGGTACTGAGGTGTCGTATGGTTCATATATTGGGTTCCTAAGTCTTCACCTATCCCATCTTCGAGTCATCTTTCCTCTTGTGTCAATTCCTTGTGTCATGTCTATGCGATGATGCTTTTAAGTGCTTTTTGCCTTTCTCATGGCATGAGTCGCTTGAGGCCAGCTTGAGGATGTGATGACTGCCTAGTGGAGTGGATTTGGGTCATCTTGTGGACTTGTCCTTTCTTAGTTCGATTCTTAGTCCATGAGTTGTCCTGAGGCATCATCTTCGCCGTGCATAAGTAGTGGACCTCGTTTTTCCTCGAGGTACCCACTCACGGCAAGAGTTGCAGGAAAGTGTGTTGGTCATGTTGATCTTTACTAATCTCATCTAGGATCGGTTTGTCGCTTTTCAATGTTGGCACTCGATGTGAATTCCGAGTTGGCCTTTGCGGCTTGTCTCTAGAGGATTGGATCTTCCTGCATGACCATCATGACCATCATGCTAACCTGCATGTACTTTCAACTTTGTTTGCCTCGTGTTTCTCTCCACATGTGTTGAGCTTCATGATAACAGCAATGGGGACTTCCGCTTCCATGGTGAGCTATCTCATACCCTCATGTCGGTTATACTTGTGATCATCATTTCCATGACATGTTGTGATTGCTCTTGCTCCCATGTGTATTATATGTACTTTGCTAGGTCTTGTTAGTTTTTGTCTGTCTTGTTTTGTGCCATAGCATGTTTTCCCCAACCATCTTTGTGCTTCATGTATTATATCCTAAATTCATGAGCTCTTTCCCGAAGATGTGATTTTCTTGTTTTTATCCTGTCCATGATATTGTTCATTTGGTATGAGCATTTGTGTTAACTATGGGCACGTGCTATATATCATTTACTTTATTTTGTCATGAGTAGTATCTAGGTTATATGACCCGATTTTCTATTACATCCATGATTAGCTTTGTTTAGACTTTGTTTGTCGACTTTCGCTACATGTGAATGCCTTTCATGAGATTAGGGTCATATGATCTAGCCGCCATTGTATGACTTATATTGTTCATGATCACCTTTTATTGTCCTTCATGCTTATATGCTTCATACCTATTTTTGCATGAGCTTGTGTTCTTCATTCATGGCATGTATTCATCATCATGCATAGGTGTTGCCATAAGTAGCTTCTCATCTTTGTGTCCATGGTCACCATTTACTTTCATGCTTTATCTGTCCTCATGACCTTTTGTTTGGTCTTGTTTTGACGGGCCTTTTCGCAAAGATGTAAATATTGTTATTGAGACTATGGATAAATGGATCTTGATGTTGCTAATTGGTTTGTTTTATGCATGATCCTCTTTGGTTGTCTTCATTCATCTTGCTCATGTTATATCTAGTAGCATGTTGTTGTGCTTTATTGTGGTATTTCTTCATTTACATGCTCATTGCCATGTGTTAGGGTAGTATCTTGATCCATGTATTTCTAGGCTTGCACATGATCCCTGCTAGCATTTTGTTGTTGTGATGCACCTTGCTTAGCTTCTTCTCACAAAGATGATGTGCTATGATGCACCTTGTCGTTGTTTATCATGTGGATATGTTTTCACTTTGTTGTCTATGGATATATGGATCTTGATGCTATCTTTAGCTTGGTTGTGATCATGATCTTACATTACCTTCTCGCATCATGTTCATGCTCTAGATGATCATTTGCCACACTTTTCCTGTATCTTGTCCATTCGTGCCTAGGAACTGGATCCGCTAACCCCATTTGAAAGCATAGATTTGTTGGATGCATGTGTGTAGGCTTTCGGTGAGGAGACCATCATCCTAGGAATATCTCTAAGTCTTCTTCCTCTGCTTTTGGATCCACTTCAGTCATTTGCCACTACTTGCACTACACCGCAGAGGTAAGTACCTCTGAAAATGTTGATGATAGTGATGGGTCTCTTAGGAGGTTGTGGTTCTTTTGTAGGTAGAGCTTGTGTCCTGTTTGTCTAGAGTCTTTTGGTTGGACTTCTAGCATAATTAGGTTGCTTTTTACCTTGAGCCATCTTGCTCCTTAGAGACCATGTGGTTTTAGATCTTATCTCTTCTCCTCTAGCTTTCTACCTATCTCTTGTGAGGTGAGAGTTTTAGAGTGTGCCTCAAGGGGAGTAGAGTGTGTTCAGGGGGATTTGAGCTTGGGTTTATGAGCTCATATGGCATTTTGGGAGGGGGAGCTGGTTTGTATATTATGTATTATATGTTTTCTTCCAGCTTAGCTTTTCTTTTCTTTGTGTTTCTTTTGGGTGACTTTGGGCTTGTTTTCTTGAGTTGAGTTCACTCACTTAGACTTCTGGCATGCCTTCCATGAACCTCTTATCTTGTGCTTTAGGTTGCTATCATGCGTGATTAGCTGTTCTCTCTTCTCTCTAGGTTGAGTTCCCTCACAGTCTTATAAGTCTAGCAGGTATTGGGCCTCCTGGGTAGACAGGTCTGTGTGCACTCCTTAGTTGGGATCTAGAGTCGACTTCCCTATGTCACCACTGGGAAGATAAGAGCGGTCCTGAGCCATAGTGAGTCTCTTCTATCTTATCTATGCTCAATAGCCATCCAGTTTTGCGCTCGACTTCTTCTCCTCATTCTATTTTTCTCGGTTGTTATTGAGTTCATTCGGGTTTTCTTTATGCCTAATCTTGATAATAACTCAACTTTAACCAGATTTGAGCTTAAAATTGATTCATTTGTTGAGGGGAGTTTGGGAATCTGTTCATGCATTGCATTTAGACTGCATTTTCTGCTTTTATGAGCTTTGTCTATTATGCAATTGATTTCTTCTTCATGCTATACACCATGCTACATCATTTGAAGAAAATCACTAGCTTAGGTATGTCCAAGTTCATTTAACTTGCTAAGCTTAAAAATGAAATAAGCATTAAATGAAAAACTTGATGAAACTTGTTGCTTTTACTTGCTAGGTTTCTTCTCTAGAGGTTTGTGCCATAATTTGAGAAATTTTGGAGTTCTCTAGAGTCCCTATAGCAACTTGGGTGAAACTAGTTTGATCCATGCTAGAGTCCTTCAATTGCTCATGAATCATTGTGCTGAAAATGAAAATTAAACAAAATTGACTCTTCTTGTGCACATACGACTCAACACCTTGCATTCACAAGACCGCTTCCCATTGCACTTGGGATGAACTTGGAATACATCGTGTTTGACCTAGACCATCCTCTTAAGAGTTCATCTTGAGATGGTCGCATACGCTTGAGTCAATTGGTTGTCAAAAGAAAATGCAAATAAATTAAAAACAAAGACATATGTGGGTAAAGAATGCAAATAATGTCAAACATTTGCACCCCGCTATGTCTTGTATGATGATAAATCAAAATTTGCATTAAGTGATAAATGAGCCCGAAGGACCTTGTATGCTCTTCTAGATTCCCCAAAGTGTTGAGTAGGTTGAACTCTAGGTTTTCCTTTTGATCCTTAGAGTGGCTATTCTTCTATTTTTGAAACTAAAGCTAAGTGTTGCACTTGTCTAATCTTGCTAAAAATGAAATATTCAAAACTAAGCTCGTATTTGCACTTGGACATGTCTTAGTTTAGTCATCTTACAAATTGACAAGCTTGGTGTAATATCCTTCCATTTTGATCAATTGGATAATCTTCAAAGCTCTTTCGATTGCATTTCATGCATACATAAAAAAAAATTGATGCCTATATTGCCAAAAGGGGGAGAAAACGTAGAAAAGGCATCACTAAAATGATAAAAATGTGAATGCTTATTTGGTTATTATGATCTTTGTAAAACTATGCTACTACTTTGGATCATAATCTCATAATCACATTTGACATGTTTAGTTGGATTTTAGAGTTTTTGTTGAAAACTTCTAAAATCTGAATTCCTCTTCGCCAACTTGGTCATGGTTCTAATTTCTATCTTTGGACCAAGTTTGACTTTGCAACTAAAATTGCTTTCTTCTTCATTTTCTTCAAACTCAAATTTATGCCTTTTGTGTGGTTTGTCAATATACTCATCAAGGGGAGATTGAAGGACCATGTGGAGGTCCATCCATGTTTGTGATGAGTATTTGACTTTATTTGAGCAAGGTGTGCTCAAGTTTGAGTTTGATTTGGATTGATTTTCAAAATGAAGCAATTTGAGTTGTCTCTGCCAGAGTGGCGATCTGGTCGTATGGACGCGGTAGTGATGAGTTGGATGGTTTATTGCACATCTTTGTGGGCATTGCTATGTGAGGAGTTTCCTTGTTTTTGATGGTTGCAGGCGACGGTGCTAGGACATGGTGAGGCGAAGGATGACCGGACTAGGCGAGGAGCGCGGAGGTCCAGACGGTTGGGAGATCGCCGGAAGATGATCGGAGACGGAGTCCGGCAAGTCAAGAAGACAAGGAAAGGAGTTGATGCTAGCTAGATGTCGCGTGGATCAATGAGGGCCGTCGGATTGAGGTCTAGTTGATAGGTTAGCGGGTCTAGGTAGTATGCTTTGAAAACCGTGCAAAAAAACCCGGTATGTGTGTGGGTTTTGGGTTAGCCCTTGCATGGCTGTGTGTGTGGGTTAATCCTAGCCCTTAGATGAGTGCTCTAGGGTTGAGGGACTCATCCAAGGGTGGTAGGTGGCCCAAGAGTAGTATAAATAGGGGTGGAGGGGTAGCCTCCTTCCCTTGAAGGTGTTGAGGTTTTTGATGCTCATTTGAGCTTTGCCCACATGAATGTGAGGCTTTGTAACCTCCTTCCAGAAATGAAAGTTTTATCCATCCACCTCTGAATTTATTTTATGCATTTACATTATGTCTTTACTTTACGCAATTTAAATTCAGCATTTACTTTCCCGCAATTACATTCCATAATTTACTTTCAAGTAATTTGGATTTGCCTCCCCTCCTTCTAAATGCTGCTGATCTTGGATGTTTTGAGTGTGTTCATATGGTTTTACATCTCTTTTGCACTCTTGGATTGAGTATAGAACATCTTTTCTTTCAAGTTCCAACTTTGTTCAGAACTTGTTCTTCGCGCAGCAGTCAGTGTTTGATTCTTGTAACAATATACAAAAATCCTTTTTGAGTGATTCTTGTTGTAGGAGGTGCGGGACTCTGATATACACCTGAATAAAAATTTTGGAGTTCACTTGTTGCACCGTTTGGGCGCCATGAGGTGAAAACCGAGCCCCAAACTTTCTGCTCGAAGTTCTTGAGCATACTGTGTTCTTAGATTTTTCCTGTTTTTTCTGTTAGGCTTTTTGAGGAGAAATTTGGTGGAGTTCTTCACGACTCTGATGCTCATAGGGATAAAAATTCTCAGAATTTTGTGAGCTGCAGAAACCCACCAACCTCCTGTGCAAATTGAGGACAAGTTCTGGAAATTCTGCTTTTGCTTTTCTGAAAGTGACTTTTGTGATTTGAATTGATGTCCTTTCTAAAAGCAAGAGTTTGAATTGATTCCTCTTTTTCTTGGACACTAGACAACCAGGATTGTGACTCAAAAATCCCCACATATTTTATGGTACTTATCCATGCAAGCTTGGGGTACACATAGTTGTCTAGTTTTTCGGGTTTTTCACAATTTCCTTTGAGCGATCTTGTCGAGGTTTTTGTTTGAGTATTTTGGGTGAATTTTTATTTGCGACCATTCACCCCCCCCTGTTCGCCATCTCGGTCCTTCAAGATGCCTGGGCCACAAGGAGTAATCACCGTGGCCTCCTCTTTCCAATTTTGCCTACAATCATGAAGCGAAGCGATTCGCGGCCGTCGTCGGTTGCCGTCATTGCCTCCGCCGAGCCCGTGAACCTCCAGAGGGAAGCCTCTGAATCTGCTCCCGACTCCAGCAAGTCGGGGCCGGGATCCTTCAAATCCACCGAGGATACGAAGGAGGTCGCAATCGATCCCAAGGATCCGACCAAAACCGTGCGGGTTGGAGCCACGCTCTCCGCCAAATAGGAAAGCGCGCTTGTCGACTTCCTCCACGCCAACAAAGACGTCTTCGCATGGAGGCCCTCCGACATGCCAGGAATCCCAAAGGAACTCGCCGAGCACTCCCTGAATGTCCGACCAGGCTCGAGGCCGGTCGCCCAACGCCTACGCCGCCGGCCAAAAGCGCAGGATCATAGGGAGAAATCGCCAAACTTTGGCGCAGGTTCGTAAAGAGGTGCGCCACCCCGAGTGGCTAGCCAACCCTGTCCTTGTAAAAAAGAAAACCGGGCAATGGAGGATGTGCATTGACTACACGAGCTTGAACAAGGCGTGTCCCAAGGACCCGTTCCCTTTGCCCCGCATCGACCAAGTCGTTGACTCCACTGCAGGGTGCGAAACCCTTTCCTTTCTGGATGCCTACTCAGGCTATCACCAGATAGAGATGAAGGAGTCCGACCAGCCCGCAACTTCTTTTATCACCCCTTTCGGCTCCTATTGCTACGTAACGATGCCGTTTGGTTTAAAAAACGCGGGCGCTACATACCAGCGATGTATGCAAACGTGCTTCAACGACCAGATAGGCCATAACGTCGAAGCTTACATCGACGACATCATCGTCAAGACCAGGAAGGCCGGTGATCTCGTCTCCGACCTAGAAGAGACCTTTGCGAACCTCCGACGGTTCCGTATAAGGCTCAACCCCGAGAAATGTGTTTTCGGGGTCCCTAAAGGAAAGCTGCTCGGCTTCATCGTCTCCGAGCGTGGCATCGAAGCCAACCAAGAAAACTCTCGGCGATCATGAGGATGGGCCCGATCGGCAACCTAAAGGGAGTCCAAAAGCTAACAGGATGCATTGTAGCCCTAAGCCGTTTCGTGTCTCGCCTTGGCGAGCGCGGAATGCCGCTTTACAAGCTGCTCAAGAAGTCCAATCACTTCAGTTGGACCCAGGAGACTCAGAAAGCCCTCACCCAACTGAAGGTATTCCTGACCTCACCTCCAGTCCTGGTCGCCCCGGCACCAGGAGAACCGTTACTGCTCTACATCGCCGCTACGACCCAGGTTGTCAGTGTGGCTCTCGTTGTAGAACGAGCGGAAGAAGGCCATGTGCACAAGGTACAACGGCCGGTCTACTTCGTCAGTGAAGTGCTCTCCGAGTCAAAAGCTCGGTACCCGCAAGTGCAAAAACTGCTCTATGCGGTGCTCATCACAAAGAGGAAGTTGGTCCATTACTTCGACCGGCACCCAATCTCCGTGGTGACCTCGTCGCCACTCGGCGAAATCGTCCACAACCGCGACGCCTCAGGAAGGATAGCCAAGTGGGCACTCGAGCTTAACGGCCACGACATATCGTACGTTCCTCGAACGGCGATTAAGTCGCAGGCCCTGGCCGACTTCGTCGCCGAGTGGACCGAAGCCCAGGCCCCGCCGGCGCTCGAAGACCCCAAGTACTGGACAATGTACTTCGACGGGTCCTACACCAAGAACGGCGTGGGTGCGGGAGTCGTCATCGTCTCCCCGCTCGGGAACAAGCTCCAGTACACCATTCGGCTTCTCTTCGATGCGACCAACAACGTCGCCAAGTACGAGGCTCTCGTCAACGGTCTCCGGATCGCTGCCAACCTCGGCGCTCGCTGACTCCAAGCTCGTCGTCGACCAAGTCATGAAGGCCGTGGAGCCCCGAGACGCTCGCATGGCCGCATACTGTCGGGAAGTGCGCAAGCTCGAAGAAAGGTTCAAAGGTTTCGAGCTTCACCATAGCTCTGAGCCTTCTAGCGGTGAGGCCGATTACCTAGCCAATCTCACCTCCGGTAGAGGACCGATCCGCTTTGGGATCTTTGTTTGTGATCTTGAAAATCCTCCGTCCATTGGACTCGGCGGCCGGCGGCCCGTCAGGCTGTCCGACGCGATCACTCGGACCGCCCGACCGTCGGGTGAGGTGTCGCCGGTCGAACGCGACATGCCGGACGGCCAGACTCCGATTGGAGGAAGCCCTTCATCGACCGCTTTGACCGATGGACGAAGCCGGGCGCCTCGCCGTCGGCGAAATCTTTAAATCTGGTCGGAGAAGACCTCTACAAAAGATTCCCTCAGGGTCCTCCAAAAATGCATCTGGCCCGACCAAGGGGTGGCTGCTCACATCCATGGTGGCGTCTGTGGTCACCGCCGCACCTCGAAGCCTACGTGGAAAAGCCTTCGGCGGGGCTTCTCTTGCGGCGACGCCGTGTCAGGCACCCGAGCAAATCGTTCGCACTGCGAAGGATGCGATTCTTCGCCCGTGACGCATCTCCGGCACAAGCCTTGCAAGCGATCCCCATCACATGGCCATATGTGGTGCGGGGACTCGATCAGTCGGGCCCCTTCAAAAAGCGCCGGGGCTTTACCCACCTCCTCGTCGCGGTGGACAAGTTCACCAAGTGGATAGAAGCCAAACGTGCCCGACATCACGCCGGTGTAGGCGGCCAACTTCTTCTGCGACATCGTTTTTCGGTTCGGAGTCCCGAACTCCATCATCACCGATAACGGCACGCAGTTCACGGGGAAGGAGTTCCTCGAGTTCTGCGATGACTTCAACATCCGCGTCGATTGGGCAGCCGTGGTCCATCCGCGGACCAACGGCCAGGCTGAGCGAGCAAATGGCATGATTCTCCAAGGGCTCAAGCCACGAATCTTCAGTCGGCTGAAGAGATTCGCAGGACGATGGGTGGCCGAGTTACCTTCCGTCCTCTGGAGCCTGCGGACCGCATCGACCCGGGCGACCGGATTTACACCATTCTTCATGGTGCTCGGTGCTGAAGCCGTCTTACCAACCGACCTAGAATACAGCGCCCCAAGACTACAAGCCTTCGACGAGGCTCGGGGGCTCGTCTCGCAACAAGGCGCCATCGACCATTTCGATGAGGCCGCGGCGTAGCCGATTCTGCGATCGACCAAGTACCGGCAGAGGCTGCGGCGCTACCACGATCGTCGGAGTCCAGCGCTCCTTCGACATTGGCGACACAGTCTGCGCGGGTTGATCCAGCGAACAAGCAGCGAGGCTCGCCGCCTGGAAGGCCCTTCACGTCGTGGAGGTTCTCCGACCCGACACCTTCCGACTCAAGGACACGAATGGCAACGCCATCTCCAACGCATGGAACATAGAAAAGTTAAGGCGATTCTATCCCTAAAGCTCTTTTCTCATCCCTCGCTCTCTTTTTACCCTTCCTCTGAAGTGCCCGATCACCGCGCGGCGATCGGGGGCTGCCAGTTGGCATGCTCGCATGGGTCGCTTCCAGTCGGCACGCTACCGCGGGTCGGTGACCCGACCAACCACGGGGTTCCTCCCAAGTGGTAACCCTCTCGACCCAAGTGCTACGGCCTACGCCCTGGCGGCTACGGTTGCTAAGTAGCGCTTTGCGGAAGAAGGAAGTGCCCACACGGGGTGACCCCTGGTCGGTCGGGAACACTCCTTCCCGTGAGCCGCGGCAGTTCACACTCTGGCGGGTCGGTGACCCGACCAACCACGGGGTTCCTCTAGCGGTAACCCTTTGGACCCAAGTGCTACGGCCTCGCCCAGCCGGCTCGTTTCTTTGGTAGAGCCTTGCGGAAGAAGGAAGTGCCGCAGGTCGCGACCTTAGTCGTTCGAGGACACTCCTACCCGTGCGGTATGCGTGAGCGCTCGGGACCAAGTCCACATCCTCTTCGCGCCCCTGCAAAATGGTAACATGCCGACCCACGCTCAATCAACCCCTGTGGTTTCTAAGGCTACGGTCGCCAAGCGTTCACCACAGTAGGAAAGCGCGAAAGACGGGATGGAATTTGTTAAGACCTCGGTTTTTTTACATGCTGAGGTTGCTTACATCGCAAAACGAAAAGCTTACGATTAAAAAGCTCTAACTTTTCCTCCTATTCTTTATGTAGGATGCTCTAGGGCGGTATCCGGTCGAAGATCACCCGGGCATAAGGTTCAACCTGAAGCTCGAACCGGTCGACCTCCTCCTCGGTCCGATTCCCTGCAATCCCACTGCTGATGGTGTCCAGGTCAATACCGTCGAAATGGGAGATGGTGTAGACAAGCGCCGAG